>PVLC010006517.1:6486-68937 GCA_004027655.1 Graphiurus murinus | reverse complement strand
CTCCTCCTCCTCCTCCTCCTCCTTGTCGTCGTCGTCAGGCGGGTCAGGTATATTTTGGTCGCAGTGATGAAGAAGCAGGCTGGTGGACTATCCTTCTGACTAGCACCGGGGGACACGAATGTCTCCTTTGCAAACTCTTCGGCCGGGTGAAAACTCTCGAAAGCCGCCCGTCAGTCACTATGACAAATCCCGCAGATACTCAGCTTATACAGAGGAAAGGTTCAGCTTTGCGCACGCTTTTGGAGATTTCAGTCTGCAGCTGCTGGGCCTCGCTGCTTTGGGGCTTAGTGGTGAACTGGTACATCATGGCGCTAGCACAGGAACCATGTGAGTCACATCTCAGATGACATAGAGGAAGGCACTGGGGTCCCAGTGTCCCCGTCGAGAACACGCCCCAACCTCCCAAGAGTGCCACCGGCTGGGGACCTTAAGTTAGGGGGCACGCATTTAACCCAAAGCACTCGGAGCGGCACCCACCACCCAGGTTTGAAAACAGGCGAGTCCCAGTCAGGCGGGATGGCTCCAGCCCGCTGTGCTCTGCTTTGAGGACAGGAGGACCGGATGGCCACCGCCGAGGAAACGGCTCCCTTGCTAACCGTGGTTGCTACGTCTGCCGCCCTGCAGGTCTACGGCTCATGACATCACTGTCATGGGAAACGTATTTTAAAATACAGACACAAGCCGGGCATGGTGGTGCGCACTTGTTATCCCAGGACTTGGGAGGCTGGGACAGGAAGGTCACAGGTTGGAGGTCAACTTAGCGAGACCCTCAGCAACTCAGTGAGACCCCCAGCAACTTTGCAAGACCCTCAGTACTCAGTGAGACCCTCAGCAACTTTGCAAGACCCTCAGCAACTCAGTGAGACCCTCAGTAATTTAGCAAGACCCTCAGCAACTCAGCAAGACCCTCAGCAACTCATCAAGATCCTCAGCAACTTAGCAAGACCCGGTTTCAAAATAAAAGAAAGGCAAGAGGCATAGCTTGGAGAAAGAATATCCCTGGGTTCACTTCCCAGAAACACACACTCACACACACACACGAAAAAAAATTGAAACACAAATAAAAAATAATGGAGCTGATAAGGGACTGTGTTTTTATGGCGAAGTTGTTAGGATGGAATTATGGCGTTCGGTCGAACATGTTTGGGGGCGTTAACTCATAGATGGGAACCCGAATGTCCCCAATTTAAGCCTCCCCGTAAAACAAAGCAGATCTCAACCAGATAATCTCGGGGTTTATTATTCGCAACGGGCACTCGGGTTTTAAGACCTCGGGGAAGTCTTTGTGGGGAGTTTATTTCAAACATGGCAGAGAGAGGCACGGGCAGGAGGAGGCAGGCAGATAAAGTCAGCTTAGGAAAGGGTAGAACTTTCAGATCTACCAGGAAGGAAGAAAAGAGACTGCGGAGTAAAAATCTAAGATGATTTTCTTTTTTTAAAGAACTCCGAGGGAAACCAGTAAACCCACAACACGAGGGAAGCCTCCTTGGGGTTCGAGTTGACTCTGAGCTCAAGGAGGAGTTAAACTCTGAACGTAAGCTGCCCGGTGGACTCTAGTACTTGGGAGGCTGAGACAGGAGGATCGCAGGTTTGAGGCCAGTGTGAGACCCTGTTTGAAAATTTTAAAAATTTTTAAAAAAGGGCTGAGGGTAATATATAGTTCGGTGGTAGAATACCCCTGGGTTCAATTCCCAGCAACAAAAATAATTTTTAAAAATTTTGAACTTAAAAAGTTTGGGTAGAGCCGGGCGTGGTGGTGCACGCTTGTAATCCCAGCATTTGGGAGGCTGAGACCGGAGGATCCGGGTTTGCGGCCAGCCTCAGCTACCTAGTGAGGCACTCCGTAACTTAGTGAGTCCCGGTTTCAAAATAAAAAATAAAAACTAGGGCTGGGGGTATAGCTCGAAGGTAGAAAGCCCCTGAGTTCAATCCCCAGTACCGCAAAAAAAAAAAAAAAAAAAAAAAAGTTTGGGTAGAGCTGGGGGTGGTGGCACATGCTTGTAATCCCAGCATTTGGGAGGCTGAGACCAGAGGATCCGAGTTCATGGCCAGCCTCAGCTACCTGGTGAGGCACTCTGCAACTTAGTGACACTGGTTTCAAAATAAAGAATAAAAATAGGGCTGGGGGTGTAGCTCAGAGGAAGAATGCCTCTGACTTCAATCTCCAGTACTGCAAAAAAAAAAAAAAAAAAAAAAGTTGGGGTAATAGTAGAAGTATAAAGATTTTTATTGTTACCTATGAAAAATTCCAGGAAAAGCTCATTGCTTCCACAGCAAATTAAGACATTCCTTGAAATTACAATTTTAAAGATTTTGAGCTGGGTGTTGGTGGTGCATGCCTGCTATCCTGGTACTTGGGAGGCCAAGACAGGAGGATCACAGGTTTGAGGCCAGCCTCAGCAACTTAGTGAGACTGTTTAAAAAAAAAAAAAAAGGCTGGAGGTGTAGCTCAGAGGAAGAATGCCCCTGGGTTCAATCCGCAGTGAAACACACACAGAATTTGAAGAATTTATATTAAGAAGCAGTGCCCAGTACAACCAAACATCTGTCTGAACATAAAAGACTAACCAAAGGGAAGAGAGATGTAATGCTAGCCGGAGTTTATATTCTGAAAACGTGAGACAAGCTCGGGATTTTAATAAGCTGTTGGGCCACGTTGTCCAAAGTCCCGGAGACAATACGTCATGTTTTATGAGTTCTCCGTGGACTTCTTCACGTCGTAGCTTAGAGCAGCGCAAGGTAGAGGCAGTGGTTGGCAAGAGAGTTACCACCAATTTTGGAAGAAGATCTTAGCGGTCATAGTGGAATGTTCTTCATTTTTTTTTGAATCTTATTTTAGTACTGGGGATGGAACCCAGGGGACTCTACCTCTGAGCCACACCCACCTTTATTTTATTTGGAAACAGGGTCTTGCTAAGTTGCTGAGGGCCTCTCGCCAAGTTGCTGAGGCTGGCCTCCAACCTGTGATCCTCCGGTCTCAGCCTCCCAAGGACTGGGATGACAGGTGTGCACCACGGGAGCATTCTTTTTTTTTTTTTTTTGCGGTACTGGGGATTGAACTCAGGGGCGTTCTACCTCCGAGCTACACCCCCAGCCCTGTTTTTTATTCTTTATTTTGAAACCGGGTCTCACTAAGTTGCGGAGTGCCTCACTAGGTAGCTGAGACTGGCCTCAAACCCGGATCCTCCGGTCTCAGCCTCTCGAATGCTGGGATTACCAAGTGTGCGCCACCACGCCCGGCTGGGAGCATTCTTTAAAGGATATGAATGTCCACGGTGGCATAGAGAACAAGAGTCAATGGCAAGACAACATCAACCACAGCATCAAAAATGAATACGGAGCTGGGTGTGGTGGTGCACACTTGTAATCCCAGCATTTGGGAGGCTGAGACGGGAGGATCTGGGTTGGCGGCCAGTCTCAGCTACCTAGTGAGGCACTCCACAACTTAGTGAGACTCGGTTTCAAAATAAAGAATAAAAAATAGGGCTGGGGGTGGAGCTGGGAGGTAGAATGTCCCTGAGTTCAATCCCCAGTACCGCAAAAAAAAAAAAAAAAAAAAAAAAAAAGAATACGGACGGTTGGCCCATCCATGTGCAGAAATTTTCGGAAGGCTTTAACCAATTTTACTTCTGTTTTACTTTTTATGTTTGCGCAAGTGTGAAGTACGATAAAGTGTATATATATATATATATATATATATATATTGATAAAGTGTATATATATATATATATACACATACATATGTGTGTGTGTATGTGTCTAAGTCTAAAACTGTTCTTTTGATAAGTATAGAATAAAGCTTCTAGGTGACAAGAAAGCATGCAGTTATAGGTTAAACAGTGCTGCGTTCTCTTTCTCTTGGGGATAAATAAAAAAAAAAAAAAAAAAAAAAAGAAAACGGTGCGCCTGCCTTTCAATGTTGGGGGTACGAGATACAACAGGAGATTGGCCTGTGCACTGAGGTCATCTTTGATCATGCCCAGGAGGTACAAAGAGGGTACTAATGACCAAGAAGGAGACGCCCTCTTCCCCATCCCTCTCCCGAAACTAGAAGCAGGCGTGAAAATAATACAAGGATCCGATGAATTTCCAATGAGGGAGAGATTGAAGCAGGAAGCTGGGACGCGCCCTCCGTGGCGCCGCCTGCCACAATTACGCAAATGATGCTATCGATTTCATAGAGGACCTCGGTGTTCAATCTTAGCTTGCCTCTGCCGCTCCATCCGAAATCCCATTTAAAGTCGGCTTTGTACATCAAAGCGCCAAGCTCAGTTTGTGCTACCTATTTTCTCGAAGGAGAAACAACAACAACAACAAAAACACCTTTCTCCAGTAATATTCGGGCTGACGTCGGTCAATGCGTTAGAGAGAGAAAGACTAAACCTGGCAGCTCCTGAGATCGCATGGGTTTTCCTCTCGGATGAAGGATTCTTCAGAATATCTTCCTCTGTGTCCGGCGTCAAGGGTGGCCATGATGACTCCACCAGTCACTTAAGGGACGTGTTGTCTTTCAGCGGGTTTATCTCCCCGGGGTCTTTTTGCGCTTGGGGATTAAGGAGTCAATGCCGTCTGGAGTCCATTTTCCCGATCAGTTTGACGGAAGCTCAGGGACAGGCCGGAGGAGAAGAGGCACTTGCTCCCGAGGGTAGCTACCTCGGTTATTCAGCAAGAGACGGATGATGCCAGTTCCGATTCGGCGGTGGGGGTGGCTCCCATTTTGTGGAAAGCTATTTTCACGTTGGCACGTTACCTAGCACGCTACGAAAAGGAAAATAAAAATCCTCCAGGCAACGAGAAGATCTGCATTCCCTCCGGGGGATTCTTCGGAGTTCATTTCAAGATGCACTGGTTTTTGAGATGCGCTGCAGCAGGAAGACTATATTTGTCCAACCACATAGCCCGTTGCTAGACAGAGACCATACCTCGGGAGATTGGTTTCGGGGACCATTCTGTTTTCCTCGGTGGTGATAAAATTTCTGGACTGGCCGGTAACTGCTGGTAAATTTTAGTTACCTTAGCCGCCTGGCAAAATTTAGTTACCTTAGGGAAAGAAGCAGAACCCTGTGCATGACCATGAAGGTGACATTTCCCAGCCTGCCTTGCAACCAGGTATAGTCACGCAACTATATTCTGGATGATATATAGAAGTGCTATATCTATTTCCTGCCCTGTTTTTTTCCCTTTCTGTTTCCCTCCCTCCCTCCCTCCCTTCCTTCCTTCCTTCTTTCCTTCCCTCCCTCTCCTTCCTTTCCTTGTTGGATGTAACATGCCCCAAATCTAGCAAGAACTTCAGGGCTTATGGGAGGGATAGGGAGCAGAAAGAAGGTAGGTGCATGTATGACCACAAGGAACAAATCAACGGTACAGTCAAAACCTGCAATCATGCCAAGGGAGAAACTTCAACTTCTGCTATGCTAAACCAAGGAAGTGTCGGGACTGTTTGTTTTAGCAACTAGTGTCACTTAACCTGACTACCAACAACACTATAATAGTTAGAGAAGTCCCCAACTCGATGCCTTCGGAGCTCACCCAGATATTATATAACACAGACACGTGGCTTTTGTAACACAGGAAAACAAAATTGAAATGAGCCTGGACTTTTAACCCCGGCGCCGCCTCCCCTCCCCCCACCCCCTCAGAGATATTTCCGATCACTCAGCTCTAAGCACTAGAGTAAGTTCACGCACTCTGACAGCAGCCAGCCCCGTAGACACACTGAGCTCACAGTCCAGGAGGTAGACGTTATCCACCAGATAACACTTGCGAAAGTAAGGTTTTCAGTTCTCTGACAGAGTCACGGTCCTACCAGACACAGGCCCAGGAGCACCTGACTTTACGAGGGAGGAAGGAACCCAGGAAGAAGAGTCCATGCTGGAGGGCTGGAAAGGTGGTTACCATGGGAAGACAGATGGTGACACCAAATGACAAAAGACCAAGCAGACAGAGCAGAGGGAGGGGAGAGGAGAGGGGCGAGGTTACCAGGACCCAACTGGGCTAGAACAAATACTACACCTTTCACTCAGATGGGAAAGAATCAGATATCGTGGGGGAGTTGACTGGACACATTTACAGGGAGAGCGGATGTGACAATATGAGAGCAGCTATTAATATATGAGAGCCGGGCGTGGTGGCACACGCCTGGAATCCCAGGACTTGGGAGGCTGAGACAGGAGGACCACAGGTTCGAGGCCGGCCTCAGCAATTAGGAGACCCTCAGCAATTTAGTGAGACCCTCAGCAACTTAGCGAGACCCTTGCCAACTTAGCAAGACCTTATTTTATTTTTGTGGTACTGGGGATTGAACCCAGGGGCATTCTACCTCCGAGCTACACCCCCAGCCCTATTTTTTATTCTTTATTTTGAAACAGGGTCTCACTAAATTGCAGAGAGTCTCACTAGGTAGCTGAGGCTGGCCGTGAACCAGGAACCTCCGGTCTCAGCCTCCTAAGTACTGGGATGACAAGCATGTGCCACCACGCCCGGCTCTGTCCTGACTCTTACAAGACGGGTTTTTCTCTCTCCCTGGGTAGGAAGACCGCTGCCGCCGGGGAAGTCTGTGACCGAGTCATCACCTTGGGGTGCTTGGGCTTCTCCTCTGCACCCCAGTCTGGGCCCTTGTGCTCTTTTCTGATGACTGAGGGATGGGGCGAACACACCTTCTCAACCTATAAACGTCGGCACAGAAAGGGCCGGACGCTCAGCCCTGGACTGCTTTTTCTTTGTACACACAGGTTGTCTCCTTGGACACAAGCCCACCGGTGCTACAGAGACGAGACGCTTCTGAACCGGGGCCTACGCCCAAGGTGCACGGAGAGCCCTTCAAAGTCAGCCTGCTGCTAATTGGGCGATACTAACTCTTCGCGTCTCTGGCTCTCCGTTTCGGAAGCCAGGACTTTCTGAAAACGCCTCTAATTGTGTTCAGGCAAGTCTGCAAGGCAGGATCGAGAGAGTCCGGAGGCTTATTTTAAGCCCCTGAGCGTTTCGCACACACCCCCCTCCTCCTCGTCGTCGTTATCCTGTTCTAAAGAAGAGCGCGTGCTCCTCGGCGGGCAATTTTTAGATTGGCCACGGACGCGCTTTTGCAGTGTTTATAAAGAAAACAAAACTTGGACGTTGGCCCTTTTAATTATAACTGGCAGAATTGCTACGCGCACCTCCCACCCCCCCCAAAAAATCCCATAATCTCTCCTCTCCATATTATATCTCTGAAGACATCTGCTTGCAGAGTAGTAACGAGGGGGTGCGTAAGCTAAAAACAAAACTCCACACGAGATTGATGGGTTTGGCTAGCAAATGGTAGGGTGCTGGGTGCTGAGACGCACGTTCCAGAACTTTGAGGAAAGTGTGACACACACTCTAACCGAGCCATGTCCAATCGGCGTGGATCTGGGCACCGCGGTTAGAGTGGGGTTGCTGAGGGAAGTCCCCGGCCTCTGTGGTCAGGAGTGTCCATCTCACCGGGCCTTTGCGCAGTGGGACTTGGCAGTTTGCAACTTTGCACGATTGAGATTGAGAGCATTCGTTAGTTCACCAGCTCTCCCCCCAAAAAAGGGGCCATGTCCTAGGTGCTGTGTAAGACACCTCAACAAAGGCAATAACACAAGCCAACCACACACGACACGGTCTCCGCTCTTTGTGGCCCGGATTTGAAGCACCATGTCATCTCTGAGGGACCATGCCGGAGGCTCCGGCGCTTACTTTGAAGCCGGGCGTTTTCGGGCTTGCGGAGTTCTTCAACTGAGGATGCCGTAACATAAAAAAGAGAAAATACCAGGATTATCAGCTACCTGTGCTGTGCGGGTGTACACAAATCTTTAGTCTGTGCAGGTGTACACAAATCTTTAATCTTTACTCCTTTACGAATATTCAAATTAATAGCCTGAAAAAAAAAATGAAAACAATGCAAAGGCCTGAATTTGTTGCTGAAATAAAATGGCCTGCATCTTAGGCGGTCACCCAACAGCTAAGGACCCCTGCACTCCTTCCTCAGCTCTGGCCAAAGGGTCTGGTTTTCCTTCCCGACACTGGTTTCTGGAGGCTGGGACTGTTTGGTAAACACCAACAAGGACTTAAGAAGGTTCCCCAAAAAGCAAAAGCTGCCCTCGTTGAGCTACCCCATCTACACCCAAAGGTCAACGGGTCCAACGTCCCACTGAGCAAATATTTATGGCTCTGCCGGAAGGTTGACTTTAAGCGATCTTTTTTATTTATCCAAAGTTCCTCCGAGCTGGTGGCAGCTGCTTCGCACACCGGCTGCATTTTAGAAAAAGTGATCTCCACACCCCTCCTCCCTGGATGTTAAAAAAAAAAAATACCTTCATAAATAAGTACATCACCTAAGAAAAAAACACACAGTTGCATGTATAATTTTTTAGTTGACAGGACTCGAAAGGATTCGCAGATGTTGAGATCTGTTGCTCTTCTAACGCTAATTTTATTAGTCTGGAATATTTTCCAAGAAGCGCAGAGTGACTGATATTCGTCCAAAACACTGATCTATTCATTTTTCTTTTCTTTTTTGGTGGTATTGGGGATTGAACCCAGAGGCATTCTACCTCTGAGCTACATCCCCAGTCTATATTACTTTTTTTTATTTTGAAACAGGGTCTCACTAGGTTGCCAAGAGTGACCTCGAACCTGCGATCCTCTTGTCTCAGCCTCCCAAGTACTGGGATTACAGGCATGTGCCACCACGCCCAGCTAATTATTCATTTTATAAGAGAAATGGATGGTCTCGCTATGCTGCTGAGGCTGGCTGTGAACCTTCAATCCTCTTGTTTCAGCCTCCCAAAGACTGGGATCACAGGCGTGCGCCATTGTGCAAGCTACCCGTTAACGGTGGGAAACTTGCGGTTCCCGTATCTCAGCTGCATGCATGGATGGGAGTTATCTCGCTCAGTCAGCCCCTGCTTGCAAATGGATAAGCTGAGAAAGTTAATAATCCAGGTGCATCTTAAAAAACTCTTCTGGGTGTCTTATGTGCAGCATAGAGTCAGGAAATATCACGAAAACCGGCAAACCACTCAGACAATTGAAAACAAGAAAAGTTACATAGCACGTGCTAAGTCTTCCTTTCTTTAGAGAGTACATCTCTATGCCCACAGATAAATGTCCCATATTTTTTTTTTGAGGGAGTGATTCTTATTTTTGGTACTAGGGATTGAATCCAGGGGCTTTCAACTTCCCAGCTACACCCCCAGTCTCCTCCTCCTCCCCTTCTTCTTCTTCTTCTTCTTCTTCTTCTTCTTCTGATTATTATTATTATTATTATTATTATTATTATTAGTTTTGAAACAGGGTCTCACTAAGTTGCCAAGAGTCGCACTACATATCCGAGGCTGTCCAACCTGCGATCCTCCTGTCTCAGCCTCCCAGGTACTGGAATGACAGGCGTGCGCCACCACACCTGGCTTTTGTTGGGTGCTTTTTAGGCAAGTCTGGTTTCTGTAGCTGGTCTTCCAAGGTGCTATGACGGGCCAGGTGAAATTTCAATCACCGAGTGAGGATAAACGCATGGGTCCACGCCACGGCTCAACAGTGAACCTTCAAAGGTTGCTCTGCAGACCCGAGAGGTTCCTCCTGAGCTCAGAGGAAAGCCGGTGACTTTGGCACCGATCCCTCAAAGGTGAAAGAGACGAGGCTGCCTGCGTGCTCTCTGGCTCTCAGAGGAAATGCAGAGACGTAATTTCTGCAAGCGCATAATAGGCGCCAATACCATTATGTTGATTATTTCATTCAGGGCATTTAATTATAGAGGGAGATGGCCAGGCAGATAGCAAGGCAGCCATAAGCAAGGGGAAGGCAGGCTCCTCTGTCCCTTCACAGGGACGCTCTGGAGCAGGTGGGAAGGGCATTAATAGACGCCCCAGCTCAGAAGCCTACACCAGGTGGGACTCTTCTCTTGGGGTTCTGCTCGGTAATGGATGGATGGCCCATTTTCCAAAGCATTTCTCTGTCTGTAGTAACTTGACAAATTGTGTGTGTGTGTGTGTGTGTGTGTGTGTGTGTATGTGTGTGTGTGTGGCACTGGGGATTGAACCCAGGGGATCATTCTACCTCCGAGCTACACCCCCAACTCTATTTTATTTTTATTTGTAAACCGGGTCTCGGTAGGTTGATGAGGGTCTCACTACTTGCCGAGACTCTCCTGGAACCTGCCATCCTCCTGTCTCAGCCTCTCAAGTACTGGGATGACAAGCGTGCGCCACCACGCCAGGCGTAATTTGACATCTGGTGGGATCACCTTTGGATTTGGGTCTGCGTCTCTGGCAGGCCACAGATTGCCATCTTTGGATTTCAAGATACTAGACCCAAACTTGTGAACTGGTCTCGTCCAAAGTCGACCTGTGACTCATGACCAAATAGAAAAAAAGGATTCTGTCTATGGCTTGCCGCTCTCTTGCCTCACTGTTGTTTAACTGAGATGACGGATGACAGGTTTCCACGACAAACACCGCGTATTTATTCTTACACAAAGCTCGATATTCTTTGCAGATGAAATATAATAGCGTTGTGCAAAACTCCCGTGACACAGAGCATTTGCTGATTATAATTTTAACTCTGAAGTTGTGACACAAAAGATAAGACCATTTGGCTTACGCATAATGTTGAACGATTCAGGGAAAAGAAAAAAAACGAAAAAACCACGAACAGGTCAGAAATAGATAAAACCAAATTATAAGACAATGGAATTATATACACGGGAACCAACAACACACCCTTAACGTTGGCCGTCCACTTGGCCTTTCAAAATACAGTTAATACGTTTCCAAACATGCAAATTCTAATTTTAAAATTAAGTCTTCCAATTGCCAATTTCCAAAAAAAAAAAATGTAATGAGTTTAGAGTGGGCTTTTTATTATGCATGGTTTTATGTCTTTGGATTTCGAAATTACCTAGCGTGCGTTTTCAACTTCTCGCTACAATTTCCGGGCTGTTTTCATTTCTATTTAAAAAAGGCTAAACAGTAAGAAGGGGCCTCTGCTTTGCATTCTAATCGCACGTAACTGATTTGCACAGCAGAACAAAAAACTCATTTTCAGATTAAGAATTCCGCACCAAGAAATAATTATTGTTCTGATAGGCGGGGAAAATTATATATATATAAATACAATTTTCCCACTTTCTCCTCTCATTTTTTTGTGAACTCTTGGCCATGTTTCCCCCAACGTGGCTATCCTTTATAGCGCGCCCGCCATTCATTGCTTTTTGGGAACTAAAATTCTGCAAATGGCAACAAGGAACTGTTTCGACTACATTCTTCTGCCTGCAACATAACACGTACTTTTATTATTCTATCTCCAACAATCAAGGGGCAACTAAATGGTTGCAGGTGGGGATGAAGATAAAAGCCATCCATCATTATTTATTAAGCATGAAAAAGATATACAATAATGTAATTTAATCTCCGAGCAGACAATTATTTCCACATATTGATAATGCAATGTGAAAACTGTCATGAATTCTAATATGATATTTTGGCTTTATCCACATGCCACGGCCAGCATGACAAATAATG
The DNA here is from genome assembly GCA_004027655.1 of Graphiurus murinus. NCBI lineage: Eukaryota > Metazoa > Chordata > Mammalia > Rodentia > Gliridae > Graphiurus > Graphiurus murinus. Next base: position 57,418 of record PVLC010006517.1, on the reverse strand, counting down.
AAATTGCATCAAAAAGGAAGGAAAAAAAAAAGAAAGAAAGAAAGAGAGAGAGAAGAGAAAAGAAAAAAGGTAATTACATGCATATGTCGATATCACCAGGAGGAAACGCACGGCTAAATTTTTAAAGCTTCTTCATTACGATTTGACCAATTCGAAAGTTTGTGGTGGGGGGGGAAAAAAAAAAGAAGGGCGTTTTCAGTTTTCTCTTTTTAAAGCAAAACTGTCACATTTGCGCTACAATCTCTGATTTGAGCAAACAGTGACTGTGTTAAGTGTTTTATCGTATAAAAGTTTTGAAGACCAGCCAGGCTGCTAATACATTTGCAAGAAGGAGCTACACACACACACACACACACACACACACACACACACACACACACACACACTACAGGCTCAAATTTCTAATGTGTTCTTTTTAGTCTGGTAAAAACCCACAGATGAAAACTCTAAGATGTCTACTTGAAGTAGTATACACGTGACTATTCAATGTAGCAAGAGAACCTACCTCCTCACCAAATAAAGCAAACGGCTGAAAATAAACATTTTTGGTAGGAAAAATCCCTGGCTGATGAAATACATGGTCAGAGAGAGAGAGAGAGAGAGAGAGAGAGAGAGAGAGAGAGGCCGTATGAAACGATACCGGCGTTTACAGAAGAGGGACCAGGATTAGTGTCTCCCCCTGGTCAGGAAGGAAAGAGATGGTTTTTAAAGTACCTGTTTATCACGCAGCTGGTACACACGCATATAGCGTGCTATGTTTTCTTGGAGACAGATTTATTCACCGTTCACTTACTAGGTAAGAAATATAAACACAGGCCTCTGGGACAAGACGAATAATGTTCTCTTAGAAGAGCACTTTTTAGAATTATTAAGAAGGGAATATATTTTAGGCGTGGCTTTGAGCGGCAGAGCAGACCTGCAGGAAAAAAATGTCATGGGGCGGTGACCACAGCACCGTGTCAGCCTCCAGACCCGGGAGAGGGAAATTCATACACCGCTGCCCTGTGTGCGGTTAACTTGGTTTTATAAAGCGGCCCGAGGAACAAGTGTAGGTGCCGGCTAGGAAAAACAAACTTAAAGGGATAATTTAGAAAGTCAAGAAGCCACAGGAAATCTGGAGGCTGTTTAAAAACACCTTATGTGAAGTCCAGGGAAAGTATGTGCCCGAGATCAAAGCGACCCTTGGAAATGTGGGCCGAGCAAGGAAAGAAACCGGGAGGTTCCGCAAAAGAGGGCCGGTCAGGTGTGAGCAGGAATGCCTGCAGGCCGGGGCCAGGACTCCAGACAACCTCCAGACCAGCTCCTTGTCCTCAAATATGTGGGCGGCGGCGCAGGACCAGGAAGAGGACCCATGGGATAATCCAGGGACCTGCTTGGAAGACACGCTCTGGAAGGCTGGAGAGTCTTCCCACTTCACCAAAGATGATTCATCTGTTTGTGCATTCATTCATTCATATTTATTCATTCATTCATTCATTCATATTCATTCATTCAATGCACTCATCCAGTCATCTCTCTTTATGGGTCAGAATATCGTAGCGACATTTTAAGAAAATTATACTGGCTGAAGCTTGAAGAAGAAAGACGGAAAATTTTAGTGTCGATGCGGAAAAACCAGCAGGCTGTTCCCAGGGTTCTGATTTTAAAAGGGTCCAGAAAAACACAGAGCAGAGAGATGACGGTAGAATGGGAGAAGCAGAATGACCTGGGGTAGGCTATTTTTTTTTTTTTTTTTTTTAGGCAGAATTCTCAGCCCAAATGGATACTCAGAGTAGTAGGCTAGATCTTGCACAAACTGGTTTTCTTTTCTTTTTTTTTTTTGGCAGTACTGAGGATTGAACTCAGGGGCATTCTACCTCCAAGCTACACCCCCAGCCCTATTTTTTATTCTTTATTTTGTAACCGGGTCTCGCTAAGTTGTGGAGTGCCTCACTAGGTAGCTGAGGCTGGCCGCGAACCCGGATTCTCCGGTCTCAGCCTCCCAAATGCTGGGATGACAAGCGTGCGCCACCATGCCTGGCTCAAACTGGTTTTCTGACTGTTAAATGTTCAGGAAATTAGCCAGGGGTGGTGGCACGTACCTGTCATCCCAGTACTTGGGAGGCTGAGACAAGAGGATCACAGGTTCAAGGCCAGCCTCAGCAAATTAGTGAGGCCCTCAGCAACTTAGTGAGACCCTGTTTCCAAATAAACAATAAAATAGGGTAGGGGGTGCAGCTCAGAGGTAGAATACCCCTGGATTCAATCTCCAGCACAAAAAAAAATGTTCAGGAAATTTGTAAGTTGGTTTTTTAAACAGACATTACTGAAAATTAAATTACATAAATTTACAATTAAATCAATTATACCTGAACAGTGGTAATAATTATTCAGAAGTCATTATTTCCTAATTATTTGAATTCGTTTTTGTATTATCTGTGCTCCTGAGGATATTTATCTGTATTGCGTTTCTGCAGTGAAATACTATAGGGGGTGTGTAACTGTGCAAATGTTCCTAATCCCCATTCACTTTTTTTTTTTTTTTTTATTTTTATTTTGAAACCGAGTCTCACTAAGTTGCGGAGTGCCTCACTAGGTAGCTGAGGCTGGCCGCAAACCCGGATCCTCCAGTCTCAGCCTCCCGAATGCTGGGATTACAAGCGTGCGCCACCACGCCTGGCTCCCATTCACTTATTTTTTCAAAAAAAAAACCAAATTTTAAATCCTGTCATTGGTGCATTTTAGTTTCATATCTCATTCACCATGTCGCCTTGGTAGGTTGACATCAGTGCTAGCCTGAGGGTTTATTCCTTGGTAATTGTCAAACGCTATAGGTAATTTATACTAATTTATGGTATTGTTGATTCTGTAAGACTTAAGAAAGTGAGGGGGAAAAATGCTAATGATTCAGATTATATGTAAAAGTGGGCCATGTCTTGTGCAACCGCCACTGTGACTATCATACCAGACTGAGGAAATATTCTGCTGGTACGTGAAAACAATTACTCCATTCAGGAAAGAAGTCATTCACATCATTGACAAAATACTGAAATTCCAGAGTACACCTTCCTTGCTCTGTTCATATCTTTCCTTTCCTTCCCTCCCTCCCTTCCTTTCTTCCTTCCATTCCTCCTTCACTTTTTAATATTGAGAAAGAAACCTAGCTAAGGATGTTCTACTTCTGAGTTATACCCCCAGAATATATTTTTTTTTCAGTACTGGAACTCAGGGGCATTCTACCTCCTAGCTACACCTAGCCCTATTTTTTATTCTTTATTTTGAAACCGAGTCTCACTAAGTTGCGGAGTGCCTCACTAGGCAGCTGAGGCTGGCCGCGAACCCAGATCCTCTGGTCTCAGCCTCCCAAATGCTGGGATGACAAGCGTGCGCCACCACGCCCGGATTCCCCAGAACTTTTTTAAATTTTTGAAATAGGGTCTTGCTAAGGTTGCTGATGGTCGAAGTTGCTGAGGCTGGCCTCTAACCTGTGATCCTCCTGTCTCAGCCTCCCAAGAAATGGAACAACAGGTGTGCACCACCGTGCCCGGTTAGCTTATGGCTTTTTAAGAGACATAGGGCTAGGGGGTATAGCTCGGAGGTAGAATGCCCCTGAGTTCAATCCCCAGTACCGTAAAAAAAAAAAAAAAAGGCTGATCTCAACCTTTTTTTTTTTTTTTTTTTTTACGGTACTGGGGATTGAACTCAGGGGCATTCTACCTCCGAGCTATACCCCCTAGCCCTATTTTTTATTCTTTATTTTGAAACAGGGTCTCACTAAGTTGCAGAGTGCCTCACTAGGTAGCTGAGGCTGGCCTCGAACCTGGATCCTCCGGTCTCAGCCTCCCAAATGCTGGGATGATAAGCGTGCGCCACCACGCTTGGCTTCAACTATTTTAAAGTCTTTGAGTAACACTGAGATATCGGTGAAAGAGTGCAAGAGGTGGGGAGTACAGTTAATATCACTGCCTCCATCTCCTGCTTCACTAAGGAGAGACCACGACCAAGCAGATAACACAAAACCAGAAATGCAAAGCAAGCTCTCAGAGTGTACCGCACAATAAAACTTGTGACGTTCCACAAAAGTGCCACTTACGGGTAACTGCAGAATTTTAAAGCTGCAATTCTTTTCTTTTCTTTTTTTAATTTAAAAAATTAAAAATATGTAAAATAAGTGCTCAACAAGAAAAAAAAAAGTTGCAGCCGGGCGTGGTGGTGCATGCTCATAACCCTAGTACTTGGGAGACTGAGACCGGAGGATCCAAGTTCACTGCCAGCCTTAGCTACTCTGCAACTTAGTGAGACCTTCTTTCAAAATAAAGAATAAAATAGGACTGGGGGCGTAGCTCGAAGGTAGAATGTCCCTTAGTAATTCAGTCACCAGTACTAAAAAAAAAAAAGTTGCATGTTATAGGCAAATTTTACCAAACTTTCATTTTATTAGTAATCTCTAACTCTTGCAAAGTTTTGGAACACAGGAAGTATCATCATCTCTTGGCAATACTGAGACTCTAGATTCCAGACCTGCATCGTCTGATCCAGAGTTGCTGCCCTTTCTCCGAAGAAGACAAAGATAAGATCAGAAAATGAACATTTTAGAACAATCTCTCTCTTCTGGGTAAAAGGCAAAAATTTGAACGGAAATGCCGGGAATTTCAAAATTTTGCCTCTATCTTTCTCCGTCCCGGAAACACGGGGCTCAGCCCTGGTGTACGAAGAGCGGGAAAATTCATCGACCATGCAAAAGCAAACGATCAAGAACCAAGTGGAATCCAAGCAAAATCTCGATAGCTTTTTCCACATTCTCTGCCCATATGAACCTACCTGGGTGAAGACACTCCCATCTTGAAAATGACTGTGGGATGAGAGGACACCGTACTAATGAGGCTTTCGGAAACGCAGCCCGCATACAGCGCCACGGCCTGGACTCGTGAAAGGCAGTCGGAAGCATTCTTTATCCATGCAAAGGGAAAGATGGACTTTTCAAATTCTCCTGGGATGACCAGCAACTCGTGAATTGTCATAGGTTAGAGCTGTAGACGTTCCCCGTTAGGGCTCACGGATTCATGCTTAGAGTTGATGCGATTAGGTTATGAGGGCTGTCGTATCATCAGTGGATAAAACCAGTGTAGTGGATTTACTGGGTCATCACGTAGGCAGGTGGGTCTGGTGAGAGAAGGTGACGGTCCCTGGGGCTGTGATCTTGGGGGCTGCACTTGTGTCTTTGAATTCCCTTGCTTGCTGGCTCTCTCTCTTGGTTCTAGGCCCCATGATGTGAGAGCAGAACCCTCGCTCTCTCCCTCTCTCTGCTTCCCACCACTGCCAGTCATATCCTAAACTCTGTAGACCTGGCCTCACATGGTCTGAGCCAGGAATCTCCAAGGAACTTGTGAGCAAATAAACCTTCCTTCTTTTAAATTGTGTGGGTAGTCATTTTGGATTACAGCAGTCAGAATATTGAGACTAAGTCATAAGTAAAACAATAAAGGTCAAGTCCCTACCTCACATCATAGACAAAATCCACGTTGGTCTATTACTTATTTATAAAATGAATACTTTATGACCTCAGAGTAGAGAAGAAGTTAAAAGTTAAAAACCAGAAAGCAAAAAAAAAAAAAAAAAAAATCCCAGTTTAGAAATGAACAACTACCTAAACAATGTTACAACACAGATTAGCCAGAAAAGATCTCTTGATACTTATACCAAAAGATTCCTGGTTCAGAACATAGGAAGGATTCTTAAAATCGACATGGAACAAAAGTACACAGAAAGTGGGACATAACTAGAAGCATGATGTTCTCCCAAGATAGAAAACAAGAATGGCCAAGAAGCCTGCTAAAGAAATCCAACTCACTGGTAATCGGAATAACCCGGGTTGAAAAATCCAATTTATGCCTACGTTTTTTAAAAAAAAATTAAGAACTCTGCAGTATCAAGTGTTAAGACAGATGGGAAAAACTAGGAATTTCCATATATCACTCACTGGTAGGGCTGTAAATTTTCACAGCCATTCTGGAGAGCTACTTTATAAAATTCAGCAAAGTTGAAGGTGTGTATCGTACTTTCCCTTGATCTACTTCTAGAAATGTATAGTAAAGTTGTTTTTTTTTTTCTGCAAGTGGGTAAGGAGATATGAACAAGAAGGTTTGTAGTACTATAGGTATAAGTGCTGAACTGAAATGAATTAAGTATATTTTTACAAAAAAAAAGGTCAATGCATTTCTTTCTTTTCTTCTTTTTTTTTTGGTACTGGGGTTGAATCAAGGGACATTCTATCTCTGAGCTACAACCCTAGCCCTTTTTATTTATTTTTATTTTTTTGAAACAGGATCTTGCTAAGTTGCTGACGGTCTCACTAAATTGCTAAAGCTGGCCCCAAAACTGTGATCCTTCTGTGTCAGCCTCCCAAGTACCTCGATCACAGGTGTGCTCCACCATATCCAGTTTACTGGGATTACAGGTGTGTGCCACCGCTCCTGGCTGGGTCAATACATTTTATTATACTCACAGAAAACTATACCACGGTGAAAATGGATGACAACACATGTATCCACATGAGAAATCTCAACAATAATGAACAAAATAGCAACTAGCAGGAGAGTATGTAAAGTGAAACACTACTTTTAAAAACTTGAAAATGCAAAACGAATTCTATGTTAAATGTGTGTGCACTGATGAAGTTAAGATACAAATATCTGGGCATGAGAAATATAAAATTCCCTGGCTACCCTGGAGGACACTGGAATTGGGCTTCACATAATCTGCCAAGTTTTTATTTCCTCAAAAATGTGCAATCAGGATGCAAAATCCCCTGACTGGGTGGACGACAGCAGTATATACGTACACTTTTTCAATATTTAAAACAAACGCGAATAAGTTATTACTACTTTAGAAGGTTTTTTTCTTTAAATATTTAAACTGATTTTAACACAAAATACGACAGATTTCTACTGGTCCTCTTCTCCCAGGTGTTAAGAAAAGTTCATCTAGCCGGGCGCGGTGGTGCACACTTGTCATCCCAGCATTTGAGAGGCTGAGACCAGAGGATCCGGGTTCGCAGCCAGCCTCAGCTACCTAGTGAGGCCCTCTGCAACTTAGTGAGACCCGGTTTCAAAATAAAGAATAAAAAATAGGGCTGGGGGTGTAGCTTGGAGGTATAATGCCCCTGAGTTCAACCCCCAGTACTGCAAAAAAGAAGAGTTCATCTCATGGGCCATGGTGGGACACATCTGTAAAATCCCACTACTGAGGAGGCTGAAACAGGAGGATCACAGGTTTGAGGCCAGGCTCAGCAATTTTTACCATTTTCTTTCATATTTATATATGAATACTTTTCCTGGCGCACTGTAGTCTTACATCAAAATGCCATTTAGAGTGACAGGGACACAGGGGCACAGGGCACTTGGAGAGCTCCCCCGCCCCCGCTCCTTCTGCATACATGGCATCGAGGTTGGCATTGGTAATTACTGGATATGTGCACAGAACCAATGGAAGCGTTTCCTCCGACAATCCTTCCTCCTTCTCCATTGCTCCACCGGGGTGTCTCCTCCATTCTCTAAAGTCTGTCTTGTATCCCCAATACATGAGAGAAAAACATACGACCCTTTGCCTTCTGTGACTGGCTACTCTCACTTCCCACCGTGTTCACCAAGTCCATCCGTTTTCCTGCAAACGGCCTAATTTTGTTCTTCTTTATGGCCGAGTAGAATTCCACCACGTGCCTATTCCATCATTATTATTTTTTTTTAATGTGCTTTTACTGGTGCTTTATCGCCTCAGGTCACGATGCAAATCGTGCCAGCGATGGCATACGTGCACACAGCACTTGGTGGCCCGGTCACCTGGGGAGGGACGACTCAGTGGGTTCCCCAGCTGGGCTCTTGTGAACCGTACTGCGGTAATCACAGACGTGCGGGGATCGTTATTGTCTTTGGATTTCAGCCCCTTTGCAAGGCAGCCTTAGAAACTCAGCGAGACCCTGTTCATTCAAAACGAGGCCATAAAAGAGGTCCAGGAGCTCTAGTTCGGAGGTAGAAAGCCTCTGGATTCAATTTCTAGTTCCAAAAAAATGAATGAATGAATGAGTGAATGAATGAATGAGGACTACAAACACTTCTGAGAGGCGCTGGGTGTTATTTCACTCCTTTCCTCTTAAACCAATCCCCTTGCGCGCCAGTTAGCAAAGCAGGATTGACCTGTGTTGGTGGGCTATCTCTGTTAGGACCATTTCCTAGTCAACTGATGAATATGTACCTTGTTTCACTTGCTCGAACTCTCAAACTCTTAAGTTAAACAAAACAAAATAATAATAATAATAATAATAATAATAATAATAATAATAATAATAATGGAAGAGCCGGGCTTGCCTTGTCATCCCAGTACTCGGGAGGCTGAGGCAGAAGGATTGCAGTTTAGAGGCCAGCCTCAGCAACTCTAACGAGACTCTCAGCAGCCTACTGAGACCCTGTTTCAAAACAAAACAAAACAAAAAAATAAAAAGGGTTGGAGGGTGTAGCTCAGAGGTACAGGCCCCTGGGATCTATCCCTGGTACCACACATACTCCTCCCTGCCCCCCCCCCCACGCACACGCACACAAAAAAAAAAGAAAGAAAGAAGAAAAGTGCAAATGTCTAATTGGTTTCTAGCCTCCTTATTGTTTCTCGCTGGGCCAATTTTAGCTAATCATATGCTTATACTCAAAATGACTTTTCAGGAACCATTTCAAATCTATAACCAGTGACTGAATCTATCAAAGTTAGAGAGTGCGGCGGGGGGGAGAGGTGGAGGGGAGAAACATATATACGAGTGTGTGTGCGTGTGTTTGTGTTTAATGATGTCCTGATGGATTTTTCATTTAGCCCCTCTATAAAAGAGTTCAAGTCGTTTTGCAAAAGTCACACATGGAAAAATAAATTACCCGTCAACAACCTTATTTCTCTTTCTTGGTACTAGAGATTGAACTTAGGGGTATTCTTGCTCTGAACTACATACCCCTTTACCCCTGGCCCTTTTAATTTAATTTTATTTTTGTTTTCAAACAGGGTCTTACTAAGTTGCTGAGGCTGGCCTCCAACCTGTGATCCTCCTGTCTCAGCCTCCCAAGGACTGGGATGACAGGCGTGTGCCCACCGTGCCCAGCTTCCACAACCTTACTTCCTTTTTTTTTTTTTTTTTTTTTTTTTGCGGTACTAGGGATTGAACCAAGGGGCATTCTACCTCTGAGCTACACCCCCTGCCTATTTTTTATTTTGAAACAAGGTCTCACCAAGTTGCAGAGGGCCTCACTAAGTAGCTGAGGCTGGCCTCGAACCCAGATCCTCCGGTCTCAGCCTCCCAAGTACTGGGATTTCAAGCGAGCACCGCCACCACACCCGGCTAACAATCTTACTTCTTTCCTGCTGATCACCTGAAAAGTTCAATGGACAGTCCAGGTCCGGAATGTCGGAGAAACTCTCCCCCACCCATTATTCCTGGAGAAATCTTCATTTTCCTCAGATGATGTAGGTTTTTTTTTTTTTTTGCATAAACCCAAGCAAAACAGTATTGTAGATGTGCGTAGAAAAATTCTCCTTTTTCCCTCTGCAAATATTATGCCGAAATCTGTCATTCACCGGACGGCCCAAATCAACAAATGGTAAATATTTCAATATAGTTGTCTGGTCTATTTTAGGAGCTCCCCCCTCTCTGAGTTCTCTTTAAAGAAAGAGCGTGCCCTTCACTTGAGAGGACTCAGTGCGGCAGGGCGGGCGCGGAGGGAGGAATTCCAAGTGTCTTTCCCGTCCTCCACTGTCTCCTACAAGGACCTTTGTGCTTACACCCCTGCGTGCGGTGGCAAACGCCTTTGTGTTCTATCAATAATGCATGGCGGCCCCGCTGATTTCATTTGACGTTGTTTTTACTTCTGCTCGGCAAACAAGACTCTCCCGGCTTCCCTGCCTCTAATCAAACTGGAGAATGCTAATAAAACAAAACCAAACTAATAAGGCCCATTTCCTTTGTATTAATCCTCTTAAAAGTTATCGGGGACGCGCCTCCAGAGGCATAAATAGTGCCATCAGGCGAACGGCTGGGGGCTGAAGTAAGGAAGGATCAGGGAAAGTTTGCACGCCGGAGTAGGAAGAAGAACGGGATGTGCTGGAGTCCACCACTGTTGGAGACTTGTTGGGGCGAGTCTTGGACCTTTAGGAAATGTCCCGTACCACGGAGCCCTCGACAGTATTTAGCCCTGGCGAAAAGGATTTCTTACATTTCAGCTTTACATAGATCCGTTTGTTTGGAACACGATTTTAGCCTGCAAGCCATACATTTTGTTTGTTTGTTTTGGGTAGTGAGGATAGAACTCCGGGGCATTCTTTCTCCAAGCTACACCCCTAGTCCTATTATTATTATTATTATTATTATTATTATTATTATTATTATTTTGAAACAGGGTCTCACTGCATTGCTGAAAGACTCACTAATTTGCTGAGGCTGGCCTCCAAAACCTGCAACCCTCCCGTCTCAGCCTTCCAAGTACTGGGATTACAGGCCAGCCACAAGTTGGACCACTTGTTTTCCCAGGGGCTCAGGAGACAGAAGCACTCTGGTGACTGTTTTTCCACAACGAAGACAAGTTCCTCTGAAATCTACTTTGGTTTAATTTCAGCAGACAGGGTGCGATGTCTACTTATGCCCCTCCACTGGGCTCTGCTCTGGTTGGGTTTGGGTCAGAGCTACTTCTAGGAAATGCCCGGCTACTCTTCTTCCAACTATTTCTTCTCCATGTTTTCATTTTTATTTTTCGGCCCCCCTGGCTTGATAGTTTTCCTAGTTTAACACAAGGACAGGCACTTCTGTGTGTCTGTCTACACCCACGCACATGGACGGCCTGCTCTCCCGTGGGGTACGGCGCTCATTCTGACTGTGTCGTTAGAATGACCGTGCCAGAAGCCGGGCGTGGTGGCGCACGCTTGTCATCCCAGCATTCGGGAGGCTGAGACCTGAGGATCCGGGTTCGTGGCCAGCCTCAGCTACCTAGTGAGGCCCTCCACAACTTAGTGAGACCCTGTTTCAAAATAAAGAATAAAAAATAGGGCTGGGGGTATAGCTCAGAGGTAGAATGCCCCTGAGTTTAATCCCCAATACCACAAAAAAAAAAAAAAAAAAAAAAAAGAATTACCATGCCAGTTAAACTCCTTAAGGTCCTCAGCCCTATGGGGAGGTGGTAGAGATTTTTAAGTGTCTGGGGCTTCCTGGGAAGGAAGCCCTAAGCAACAGGGCCAGCCAAGCAGGACTTGAAACCTCTACGACGATCATTCAAAATAAACCTTTTCTCTTTGTAACTTGATCCCCATAGCTGTTTGTTACAGCAATGGAAAACTGACCAACACACTCTCCCATGAGTCCCTTTCCCTTTCTTCCCCCTGTATGAACTGCTTGGTCTGCTACACCACGTAGGCAGATGGTTCCTTTCAACTCTGAAATCCTACAAAAGCAACTCTTTTTTTCTTCTTTGGAGGGGTGGGGAGGGTATTAGAGACTGAACCCTTGAACCTTCTACCCCCAAGCTACACCTCCAGTCCTTTTTATTTACTTTTATTTTGACACAGGGCCTCGCCACAGTGCCGAGGGTCTTGCTAAGTTGCTGAGGCTGGCCTCCAACATGCGATCCTCTTGTCTCAGCCTCCCAAGGCCTGGGATGACAGGTGTGCGTCACCACACCCGGCCACACTTTCTATTTAGGCCTTCCTCTGTCTCTTGCTTCTAACCCCAGAGGCTTTACTGTCTTGCTCCCTGGGAGCCATGACACGTGTACGGCCCTGTCTTGGAGTCTGTCCCCAGAAACGGGGTCCTGGAAACATCGATGGAGCGTGGGCGGGAGGGGGTGCGAGAAGGAGCATCTCTTTTTTCAGCTGGACAGAGTCCTGGAAGCTGGGAGTGTGTGTGTGTGTGTGTGTGTGTGTGTGTGTGTGTGTGTGTGTGTGTGTGTTTGGGGGGTCACAGGAAGGGAACCTGCCAGAGAGAGACACACTTGCATGCAGAGGAAGGCAGGGGAGAGGAGGGCGGAGGGAGGGAGGGATCTGCGCCCGCACCCACATCCGCCTTCCCCTTGAGCTTCTGCATCAAGCAAGTCAGCAAACCCCTGGGGCTAAGCCAGTTACACTTGGGTTTCTGTGCAGCCAGCAGAGTCTGACAAATGATCAATATTTGCTAAAGCACAGAGCGCTCCATGCGAGGCCCATAAACCCTTCATATCACCGGAGCTTCTAAAAACCCTATGAGGCTGATGCTATTAATAATAGTGATGATAACAATGACAATAATAATAATAATAAGTATTAATAATAATGATAATAATTAACTATTAATAATAATAATTATCATTATTATTGGTTCTGAGCATCAAACCCAGGGCCATTCCACCTTTGAATCACACCCTTTAATTTTTTTTTAAAAAAAAATTAAAAACAGGGTCTTACTAAGTTGCTGAGGGTCTCGCCACGTGGCGGAGGCTGGCCTTGCACCTGTAATCCTCCTGTCTCAGCCTCCCAAAGACTGGGATGACAGGTGTGCACCACCGCGTCCAGTTGGAGGCTGACGTGCAGGTTGAAAAGCACCTGATCCCGGGCAAAAGATAGATTCAGAATTCACGCCCACACGGTCTAAAGCCAGCGTGGGTCACGGGGTCCTTTTCCAGCGGGCTCGGTGGTCTGCCTGAGCGCAGAGCGGGTTTGGAACAGAACCTCCCGTGGTTTCTGGGGTGACAGGCGAGGCCCAGCCCTACCAGGGTTCAGAGGATTCGCTGAGCCTCTCCCAAGTGGAAGGAAAACTCTCCTGCCTCCAACCCCGGCAGCTGACACCTGCTCCGCCCCAGCGATGATAGTCATGGGCACCATCGCAAAGATGCATGCTACGCCGAGATGAGACGGAAGCAGGATTCTCTGGAAAAGGGAACTCTGATTTGCCTGTGGGACAGAAAGCCAAGAATCCAGACACAGGCTGGGCCACAGGAGCGGCTCGCCCAGGGAGGGACGTGTCCAGAGAAAAGCACAGGGTTACAGTAGGGCCACTTTCGGAAACGCAGAAGGATGGCTTCTTCCTCCTCTCCAGATAGGAATCGGGTTCCCCGCAGCCTCTCCCGGTGCTTGGCAAGTCCCGTCACTTGGCCGCCTCTGCCGGGGGCGCCGAGCTTGACTTCTTCTCTCCCGCTGGCCGCCTCCCCCCTGGTCCCCTCCGCTCACACGTCCGTTCTGATCAGATGGACAAGCCTAGCTCTGCTCAATTAGTCCATTTTAAGTAGCTTACCCCGCACTTTATTAAAAGCAAAATCCGCGTCGGGTTGACAAGATTAGGGAAAAATATAAAAATAAATTACTGTCTTAAAATTAATTAAAGGAAAAGCTGCATCTAATACCGGGAGATGATAGGCTGAATTTGCAGGAGTAGTGAAAGCCCTTAGTTCAACAAATGATTTCGAAAAAAAAAAAAAAATCCCCCCTCTTCCGTCCCCCATCCAAAAGGAAAAAAAAAAAAAACCTTCCAACTTGAGCAGAATGAAGGAAGGATTTCCACAGTGCAGGCGCAAGCAGAAAGGCGTGAATTTTGGCTTCACTTATTTATTTATTTATTTATTTTTGCAGAGAGCGACTGAAAAGTTCGTTCTGTTCTGGGCTCGGCAGGGAAATTCTTGGGCCGGAGACACGGTTCCACAGCCCGGGGTGTTTAAAAAAAAAATGGCAAAATGGCATCATGTTGGTTGTGCTCAGGGAGGAGCTCTGAGAATTTTGAGCACACCGGTGCGGGCGCACCTACGGCAATCTGTGCCAGGGACAAAGAAAGGCACGGGGCGACAGGTGACAGGGCTCAGTTTAACATTCCCCGAGCGCCAAAGAGGAGCCAAGAGTGGGTATACCAGAGAGGCCGGGGACCAGAGAGGGAGGGAGACTCGCCGGACACAGAACACTACGTGGCTTCAATTCTTTATACCCTGTCCTCAGTTGGTGATAAAGCGTAGTACTTGACAATTCTAAATAATTCCTCCTCTCCCTCCTCCTGCTCCTCTCCTTCTTCCTCTTTCTTCTTCTCCCCCCCCCCCTTTTCTTTTTGGTACTTGGGATTGAGCCCAGGGTATCTCTACCTCTGAGCCACACCCCCAGCCCTATTATTATTATTATTATTATTATTATTATTATTATTATTATATTTTTTTGTGGTACTAGGGATTGAATTCAGGGGCATTCTACCTCCAAGCTATACCCCCAGCTCTATTTTTTATTCTTTATTTTGAAACCAGGTCTCACTAAGTTGTGGAGTGCCTCACTAGGTAGCTGAGGCTGGCCGCGAACCTGGATCCTCTGGTCTCAGCCTCCCAAATGCTGGGATTACAAGCCTGCGCCACCACGCCCGGCTATTATTATTATTATTATTATTATTATTATTTTGATACAGGGTCTCCCTAAGTTGCTGACAGTCTTGCTACGTTGCTGAGGCTGGCCTGGAACCGGCGGTCCTCTTGTCTCAGCCTCCCAAGTACTGGGATGACAGGTGCGCACCACCAAGCATGGCCGATTTTTGAAATTCTTTCCCTCACTCACTCTTAGACACTAGAAGGAACTGGAGTAGGATGTCAGTGGGTATAAGTCGGGGAAAATGAGTTAATGATAGAATCGAGGTTGGGCATCCCTAATCCGGACACAGGAAACCTAAAATGGCCCAAAGTCTAAAACTTTTGGCATGCTGATATCGCTCTATGGTGGAAACTTGTGCCCCAGGTAAATCTGTATCGTGTACTCGAAGAAAACTGCAGCATTCATTTCCTTCGGCCTGTGTTAGGGCTTGGGACTCAAGATGCTGCATTATGTGGATGCAATTATTTCAAAATCCAAAATAAACCCCCAAAGCCACAGACACTTCTGGTCCAAACATTTTGGATGAGAGATACTCAAGGGAAATAACTAGATTCCTTTGTTCTTTATTTGTAATTTGGGTTTCTGACACTGTATTCTCCCCCTCCCCCCTTTTCTTTTTGGTACTGGGGATTAAACCCAGGGGCATTCTACCTCTGAGTTACACCCCCAGCCCTTTATTTTATTTTATTTTCACACACGGTCTTGCTAAGTTGCTGAGGCTGGCCTCAAACCTGCAATCTTCCTCCTGACTCAGCCTCCCCAGTACTGGGATGACAGGTGTACTCCATGGCACCCAGAGACACTCTCTCCTCTTTAGAAATCAACACGTGCTTGGGGGCAAGGGCTGAGGCAGGGCTCGGGGTCCAGCAATGTCTGAGCTTTTCTCAGCTGCTGCTTCCTCTTCCAAAGGGAGCCTGCCCTCCTATCTCCAGCCGGGACACGCATGAAAGACTGAGCTGAGGACCAGAGCCGGGCCGGGCCGCTCCTACGGAGCCTGCGGCGTTGCTCATAAGCTCTCTGAGCGGCGGCCGAGGGCGTCACCCACCCATTAAAGGAGGTGGATGACCCAACTGCTGCCCCTCGGAGGGTGTGCGGCTGAGACGGACAGCTCCACCTCCGGCCCCAGCTCCACGGAGTACTTGGGAGTATTTGTTTTCTGTTTGCTCCAGTCTCTGCCCCTCCTTACTGTCTCCCAGCCCCTGTAAGCCAAGCGCCACTTGCAAATATCACTGCGACTGCACAAGACTGTTTCCCAAGACTGGAAACCTCTTCTTGATCAAAAGCAAGAGGGGGGCGGAGAAAGAACCCAGCACTTGAAGAAGAAGAGGGAACGATTTCTTAAAGAAAAGAAATATCCTGACCGTTGTGAACTTAGTGATGATGTGTGATTTCAGTGCACCAATAAAAGACTATTAAAAAACAAAACAAGGAAATAGCGACTGTCCTGTTGGCTGTGTAGCGACCAAACGGGCTTGACTCTTAACGTCACCTGGCCTAGGAAGGTATTTGAGTTTGTCGCTCTGCTTAGAGGAAAGGATACTATAGCTATAGGTTGGAACAATTCTCCAGGGCTTCTGCTAACACCACGAATATTTATTCTTTTCTTGCCAATATAAGCAAGATGTATTTGAGTGTCAAATTATTTTATGTCTTTTTTTTGGTATTGGGGATTGAACCCAGGGGATTTAAACCTCTGAGCTACACCCTCAGCCCTTTTTATTTTGTAACAGGGTCTCGCTAAATTGCTGAGGGTCTCCCCAGTTTGCAGAGTCTGGCCTCCAACCTGCATACCTCCTGCCTTGGTCTCCCCAGGACTGGGATGACAGGCAGGCAGGCACGCACCACTGTGCCCGGCTTACGTCCCTTAACTCTATGCTTTCAGGGCCCCGAGTCATATTTCTGCTGGGGATTAATCCACAAAAATTGTGTGAGAAATCGCCGCTCATCTCAGACCACAAAGAAGACTAAGATTCGAATGCATTAGAATACTTTACTTCTGATTACAGTCATCCTGATCCTGGGACATTTCCATCACTCGATCGGCAAAGTGTACTAGAGGAAAAATGGGCTTCCAGTTAAATAAGACTAGAAAACAGGGTGGAATACGCGTCTACGTGTTTCTTCACTGTAAATTATCTTTGCTTTGTCTTTTTTCTTTTTTTTTAAACAGATATTGGCATTTGAGTCTCCAAAGGGCTTAGCGTGTTTTGTTTTCCAAACTTGTTTTCTTTGAGTACTTGTTTTCTTGTTTCATTTTACTTTTTCAAACCATGAGAGGTCAGCTGGGCAAGAGTTATGCATTTCAGTCTTTCAGTCTGCACAGAGTACGCTCCTACATTTTTCGGATCAACTTTAACTGAACCATGGAAATAATAGGAGAAAGCCACCCTTGTATTCTAGATTCCCAAAGATGGCTCTTTTCTAAGACCACTACACAGATTTCAAGTAAAAATCACTAAAATCTCACCCTCGTTAAATCTTACTGCCCCCCACCCCATCTCTCAGTTTATATAATCTCTCTTAATCTTTACAACACCACCTCAAGGTAGGCAAAGAGTAGCTCCAATTCACAGATGTGGCACCTGAGGCCTTGGGACATGAAATAATTTGCTCCAGACCCCATCTAGAAGGGAGGAAGTTTAACCATCAGAAAATATTTCATCTAGCTGGGCGTAGCAGTACATCCCTGGCATCCCAGTCCTTGGGAGGCTGAGACAGGAGGATCACAGGTTTAAAGCCAGCCTCAGCCATTCAGTGAGACCCTCAGCAACTTAGTGAGACCTGTTTTGGAATAAAAAAAATTTAAAAAGGCTGGGGGAGGGGGGTGTAGCTCAGGGGTAGAACACCCCTGGGCTCAATCCTCAGTGCCACATATACACACAAAAAAGTAAAAATATTTTATGTGTGTGTGTGTGTGTGTGTGTGTGTGTGTCTGTCTTTTGGACATCTATTCCTTTTAAAGATATAAACAAACAGAATTTATTTGGGTGCCTAATTGCAAGCCAGGCACCTGTGGATTTACATGCATTATCTAATTTAATTCTTCCACTCTGCACTAAACCCTACTCTAATTTTTTTCTTTTTCAGAGGTTAGAAACAGGAGGCAGAGGAAGATAATTTACAGATGCGCAGGGGTCACACAGGCCGAACGTCCCGAGGCCAGCTTTGTGCGCCTGTGGGATGCTGAGGTTCACACACTGAGCTGTTTGGGGGGGCGTCTCTGGGCATAAGCAATGGAGCATCTGTTTCTAACAAAGTTCCACGGTAAATACAAAGCAGAAGGGTGTTTACCGAAGCCGTCAGAACCTTGTCCCTCAGATGAACCGGGAAAACTCCGGTCAATCTTTTAACAACTTCAGTGGGACGTTTTTCTAGTCTTTCAATGGTTTGTGTGTCTGTTTTATTTTATTTATTTTTTGCCTGCATGCATACGCTTCTGCCTACTGGATTTTCCCAATTAGAAGAAGAAGAAGAAGGAGGAGGAGGAGGAGGAGGAGGAGGAGGAGGAGAAGAAAAAGCGCATCTTAATGAATCCCATATGAGAAACAGCAAAACCAGCCCGGCCACCCTTGCTGTCTGACAGGGGCCACAGCCGCTGGGGACAGGCAGGTGTCCCTGGAGTTTCCGGGGTATTCCTTCAACAGCGTATCTCCACCGTGAGGGTACCTGCCTCACAATAAAGGGGTCCACCGGTTCCCCGAGAGTAAAATAAAGGCCTAGCCAAAGGCAGTGCTTGGCGAGGAAATCGGAAGGGAAGGCTGGCACCTTAAAAAGAGCTGGCAGAGTGGGCCCACGCAAGGGTGAAAAATGACCTGCGTCCACGGGTTCCTCCATGCCGAGCTCCCTGCACATCCTGCAGCATAAGATTGCCGGGGACGCGGATACGCGGAAGCCCTTTCATCTTAATTAAAGTTGTGTGGGCTACGGAATACTTTTCCTTGCTACGAGGCTCTTACTCCTGCCGAGAAAAGTCTATTTGTTTTTTATCTAATTTGAGCTGCAAGGTTAATCTGGGTTTAAGGCTGTCCCTCGCTGGGAACGGCGGTCGGCCCGGTTGGCCCCTCAGCCCATGTCTATGCATCTCTCCGCCAGGGCCCTCGGCTCCGCAAAGCCCCTGGCTGGCTCAGCACGCTTTACCCGCTCCCTTCCACCGAAAGAACAGGCTTGGCATCTGGGAGGAATCTGGGGGATGGAGGGGATTTGGAGAAGGTCACGAAGCTTTCTATTTTCGGGAACTGCATGCGGCCATCCTTAATGTGGACTTTCTGATAAAACTTACTCTGTGAGGTGGAGCGTGAGATTGGTAGCAGAAGCCAGAGAGAGAAAGAGAGAGGGAGGGAGGGAAGAAAAAAGAAAAGAGGGGAGGGAGGGAGAGAGGGAGGGAGAGAGAGAGAGAGAAGAAGAAGAGGAGGAGGAGGAGGAGGAGGAGGAGGAGGAGGAGGAGGGGAAGAAGAAGAAGAAGAAGAAGAAGAAGAAGAAGAAGAAGAAGAAGAAGAAGAAGAAGAAAAGAGAAGAGAAGAGATGAGAGAGAAGATAGAGAGACAGCTATTTGGGGACAAAGAAACGGGGTGCGTTTCCTTTCAGAAAGGGGATTCCCTGGGCTTTGAACCTACTGGTAGACAGGACTGCTTGGCACTCACTCCGGGCTCCCTCCTTTTCTTCGGTAAATAATATTTGTTTACTGAATCGGGCTGATGATGGGCAGGGCTTGGGCTCTGGGTTTCAAAGAGAGAGCAGGAAATCATAAAGAAGGGGCGGAAGGTCTGTTTGGAATGCCTTCGAGGTTTTTTGTTTATTTGACGTATCGGCTTTGCCTGAAAGAGGGCAGAGGTGCCTTTTTAGATATCCCTACGTCACCAGAACTCAAAACACAATGCATGCTGAAAGTGGGCGAGACACGTCGAGGTGCATCCTGACACAGCCGGTGTGTGTCCAGTCACACACGAGACCACCCATTTGGGGGCCACCCGTACGGCGGTCACCTCTCATGGCCTCTCTTCCACCTGCAGATGGACACACCTCAAATCCCTTAACAAGGACGGCCAGTTACTACAACCAAGTAATCAGTATTGGCACAAGGGATACAGCACCCCCAGTCCCCACTTCCCTAAGATACTTCCAAAAAAAATTGTCTTTCTATGATAAAGGAGGCTGAGACAGGAGGATCACAGGTTTGAGGCCAGCCTCAGCAACTTAGTGAAAATCTGCTTCAAAATAGGAATTGAAAAGAGCTGGGGGTATAGCCCAGAGGCAGAATTCCCAATACAAAGCAAAAAAACAAAAAACACCCCCCTATACACAAAAAACCCCAAAAAACCATTGGCATGGAATTTCATTACACAGATGTGCCATTCTTGATTTAACTGATCCTACTGATGGTTATTAAGGTTATTTCTAATTTTTTTTGCTATCACAATGTTGCGGTAGATAGTATCACTCACATACCATTTTTCATACATGCAACTTTACCTGTAGAATAAATTCCAAAGGGGAAAGTTATTGAAGGATATTGTGCATTGATAGTTTCAATAGATATTGCCAGAATTCTTGCATAGGCGTTTATAGGAATGGAAAATCTCACGAGTGAGCTGCAAGGTCGTCTGTTCCTTCTGACTTTCCAACAACTACTTTAGAAAAAAAATCTTTTGAATATAAAAATAATTGTGTGTGTGTGAGAGAGAGAGAGAGAGAGAGAGAGAAAGAGAGAGACAGAGAGACAGAGACAGAGAGAGAGAGAGAGAGAGAGAGAGAGAGAGAGAGAGAGAGAGAGAAAGAGGAGAGAACTGGGGATTGGACCCAGAGACATTCTACCTCTGAGCTATATATCCTTAGCTCTTTGCATTTCTTTGTTTTGAAACAGGGTCTCGCTATGTTGCTGAGGCTGGCCTCCAACCTGTGATCCTCCTGTCTCAGCCTCCCAAGGACTGGGATGACAGGTGTGCGCCACCTCGCTGGGCTGTATATATCTCCTTTGTACGACAGATTTTTCATGAAAAATTAACGCATCCTCCAATCGGTAGCAGATTAAAGAACAGAACCTTTTCAGGGATCCAGAAGTTTCCTTCTAGTCCTGGCTACGGACCTCCATCTCAACGGGTACTTCTATTCTAACTGCTAACTGCACAGACTCCTTGCTAAGTTTTTAAACGCTTACATCTACCTGGTTTCCCCTGAAAGTCTCTGTGGCTTTGCTAGACGCACTCTACAGCTTGGCTGGAAGCAAAAAAGGCTCCAAGCCCCTCCTGCCTTTTGGCCAAACGGCGCCCATAAGACACGTGCCGCTCTGTTCCAGGGACATTCAGGATGGTGCGCAGCCCTGGACATTTTATTTGGGTCAATCTACGGGAGCAAATCACTTTTGCCCGGTTCACATTGGAGAAGCAGGGTGACAGAAAGCGATTTCCGCCACGTTCAGCAAAGCCTTCCGAACGGTTTCTGAATTCAGATGGGGGAGATCGGGTGTAAATGGAATTCATTTTGAGCAGGAGAACCCAAGGGAGGATTCCAAAGAAACAGTCAGCTGTACTCCAGGGGGGCCCCCCGACGCTAAAGATGAACAAAAGCTACCAGTGTTTGACGGAGACGGAACACATCCAACAAGGCGTGCGGGTCTCCAGAGAGACAGAGCCTGTGTGTGCAAACCCAAGTCAAAAGTCAGAGGATAGCCAGGCTTGGTGGTGCACGCCTGTAACCCCAGGACTTTGGAGATCGAGACAGGAGGATCACAGGCTTGAGGTCCAGCCTCGACAATTTGGCGAGACCCTCAGCAACTTAGTGAGACTCTGTTTCCAAATAAAAAGTAAAATAAGGCCAGCTGTGGTGGCGCACACTTATAATCGCAGTACTTGGGAGGCTGAGACCAGAGGATCCGGGTTCGCGGCCAGCCTCGGCTACTTAGTGAGGCCCTCTAACTTGGTGAGACCCTGTTTCAAAATAATGAATAAAAAATAGGGCTGGGGTATAGCTCGGAGGTAGAATGCTCCTGAGTTCAATCCCTAGTACTGAGAAAAATAAATAAATAAAATAAGACTTGTGGTATAGCTCAGGGATAAAATACCTCTGGGCTAAATCCCCAGTACCAAAAGAAAGTCCTTTGAGTTGGAGTGTGGCATCCCATGAAGGAATTACAAGAATTTCACTCTGGAAAATGAAATTAAGAGAATCTACCTACCGCATCTCCCAGAGGTCCTCTCTGGCTTATGAATTACTGTGGGAAAAAAAACCCTACAATGTGTGGCCTCTAGACTATCGTAATTTTATTGTATTATATCTGCTTAGCTCCCAGAAAGGTTTAATTGAATTAAATTAATTAATTAATTTATTTATTTTTGTGTGTGGTACTAGGAATTGAACCCAGGGGCATTCTACCTCTGAGCTATACCCCCAGCCCTATTTCATTTTTAATTTTGAAACAGGGTCTCACTAAATTGCTGGGGCCAGCCTCGAATCTGCGATCCTCCTGTCTCAGCCTCCCAAGTACTGGGGTGACAGGTGTGCACCACTGTATCTGGCTTTCCTAGAAGGATTTAGTATGATTACAAAGACACACGTCACAGCAAGATAGGGGAAATAAGAACCAGGAAGACCAGGAAAAGAGACAACGCGTGCAGACACACTGGACAGAACGAAGGAGGAGGTCCGAACAGGTGTTTATTACTGAGCCCTTTGCACTACACACGGCCAATTCCACTCGAAAATTCTTGGATAAACAAGGATAAACAAGCATGAATAATTACAAAACTGGTATTCTGGTATTCCTTTTTTTTTGGTACTGAGGATTGAACCCAGGGACGTTTTACCTCTGAGCTACACCCTCAGCCCTATTCTTTTATTTATTTATTTATTTATTTTGTAACAGTCTTGCTGAGTTGCTGAGGGTCTTGCGAAGTAACCACAAGCTCTATAGGGAAGTGGGTCACAATGTCTATGTAGCAGGTGAAACAAAGCTTGCTTCCTTCTTCCTTCTCCTCATCCTCTTTCCCCTCTTCCTTATCTCCTCCTCCTCCCTCTCCTCCTCCTCCTCCTCCTCCTCCTCTTCTTCTTCTTCTTCCTCTTCTTCCTCTTCCTCTTCTTCTCTCTTTCTTTTTTTTTTGCAGTACTGGGGATTGAACTCAGGGGCGTCTACCCTTAAGCTATACCCCAGCCCTATTTTTTATTCTTTATTTTGAAACCGAGTCTCACTAAGTTGCGGAGTGCCTCACTAGGTAGCTGAGGCTGGCCGAGAACCCGGATCCTCTGGTCTCAGCCTCCCAAATGCTGGAATTACAAGCGTGCGCCACCACGCCCGGCTTTTCTCTATCTTTTTCTCTTTTTCTTTCTTTTCTTTTGTGGTACTGGGGATGGAACCCAGGGGCATTTTACCTCTAAGCTGCTTTTTATTTATTTATTTTTTGTTTGTTTGGAAACAGGGTCACGCTAGGTTGCTGAGAGTCTAAGTTGCCGAGGCTGGCCTCCAACCTGCGGAACCTTCTCCTGTCTCAGCCTCCCAAGGACTGGGATTCCAGGAGTTCGCCACCATACCTGGCTCAGAACAAAGTATTTCTGAAGACTCTAGCTCATTGCTAATCTTTGCATGATACTGTTTCAAAGAACAGCATGACACCATGTCAGAAGCAAATGTAAAAGGTTCCAGATAGATAGATAGATAGATAGATAGAGATAGATAGATAGATAGAGATAGATAGATAGATAGATAGATAGAGATAGATAGACAGAGATAGATAGATAGATAAATAGAGATAGACAGATAGATAGATGGATGATGAGATAGATAGATAAATAAATAAATAAAATAAATAAATAAATAAGTAAATAAATAAAATGGATGGACCACATAGGCATCTTGAAAAAATGCTTCCAGATACTTCCAGGCCTGTGTAGTGGCTTGTCCAGGATTCCAGGTAGCATCACAGATATGTTATTAGTAATACAAGGAGCCAAAGAAAATGGGTTCATTTCCTCTTCTTAAGGAGGGAGGTACCCTAGAAGGTCTTGGAACTGTCTCCAGATAATTCAGCTGCTGCTGGTTCAGGGCCTGGATTTGCCTTGGACCACGACTAAGACATTTCTTTTTCCTTCTTTCTTTCTATTTTTTATTTTTTTTTCGGGACTGGGGATTGAACTCAGGGGCCTTCTACCTCCGAGCTACACCCCCAGCCCTATTTTTTTATTCTTTATTTTGAAACAGGGTCTCACTAAGTTGCGGAGGGCCTCACTAAGTAGCTGAGGCTGGCCGCCAACCTTCGATCCTCCCTTCTCAGCCTCCCAAATGCTGGGATGACAAGCATGTGCCACCACGCCTGTCTACGGAGACATTTCTCAGGCGACCGTTCTTTTCCTCTAGCTCTGTAGTGTAATTCGAAGCCCGGCATTGTGATGCCTCCTGCATGGTTCTCACAGCTGAGAAACGCATGCTGGGAAACCGGGTGAACGAAGAAGGGCCTGGTGGTCTATGAGTTGGAGCTCGGAACCCCATTGATTTCACCTTCCAATTAATGCAAAAATAAATAAATAAATAAAATCTCAACCGGGTCCCCAGAGGCCGTCCGTCTTAGCCGGCCATTTCCCTGGTGCATTCTCCTATAGAAACTAGAGTCACGATCACGCTTTCCTCTAAGGCCGGCCGGCCACGCGCCCATCAGACCTGCAGGACGCGAAACTCACATGGCCACGCGCCATCTCAAAAGCTGAGTTTCCAGATGCGACGCCCCCAAAGTCCTTCTCCCGAATGAAACACAGACACTCGTTTCTGACCCTCGGGAGACCCCACCCGGGGCCCGGCCCCCCAAACTCTTAACGAGAGGAGGCTCTATCTGCCTTAGCTAGCGGGACCAGATAAAACGTAGGCCTCCTTCTCTCCTTGCCCTTGATGCTCCGTGTCTGATCACACACACTCACGCCGCGAACAGACGCCTCATCCCTCCGAGCTAAGCACTGTTTGCTTCTCATTAGTGATTTATAAATGATATTTTCTCCCTGGTGACATATCTTTTGATATGATTCTCTAATAATAACATCCACCAATATTAAAATAAGAACCTGCCCATGCATTGTGATCATCTTCAACCGCATTTCGTCGCGAAAATTAAATTTTAGCACACCAGCTGATATTGTATGCATATATTTGTCTACCGTCATTACAAATCTCCTAAGGGTCTCCACAAAATGATAGTTTTGCCTCTTTGTGGTAATTCTACCTAACGCTCCAAAGCAAGAAACTAATTACACGCTGACTCGTCCCTAACTTTGATCCTTCCGATGCTGTCCGACGGAGATTCTGTAGGTAATCATATAATTACAATTCACTAAATGAGTTGGAATTAGCCATAAACCTTTTTATTTAAATCGTATTAACCGTTTCGTCAGGAAAGCCGCCCGCACTTCCACTCTTCCAGACATGCGGTTGGCCGGTCTAAGGTTTCAAGGCGAAATCTGATTACGGTCACTAATGTTTATAACAAATACCTCATTATAACACCAGCAGTGCCCGAGGAAGGCAGCTCTGCGAAGAATTTCTGAAAATATGTTTAAAAGAAGGCCAAGAAGAAACCCAAAGTGGTGGGAAGAAGTGACTGAAATTTCTCAGGGGGGAATGTTGTAGCCAGAATGGAAAAAAAAAAAAAAAAAAAAAATGACCTCACTCCTGTCTCCTGCCCCCTGTTGAGCTTAGTGCAGAATTTCTGGAAAGAAAAACTGAAGACAATTACTTCTTTCAGTATACCACAAGACTATGCATAGGAAGACAGAAAAAAAAAAAAAAAAAGTTTCCAGATTAACCATCTCTCTCTTGCTATTTGAAAAGAAGATTGGCCGGGCGTGGTGGTGCATGCCTGTCATCCCGGTACTTGGGAGGCTGAGACAGGAGGATCTCAGGTTGGAAGTCAGCCTCCACCATGCAGTGAGACTCTCAGCAACTTAGTGAGACCCTGTTTCAAGACAAAACAAAATAAAACAGGGCCGGGGGAGTAGCTCGGAGGTAGAATG
The DNA here is from genome assembly GCA_004027655.1 of Graphiurus murinus. Taxonomy (NCBI): domain Eukaryota; kingdom Metazoa; phylum Chordata; class Mammalia; order Rodentia; family Gliridae; genus Graphiurus; species Graphiurus murinus. The sequence goes on along the minus strand of PVLC010006517.1, from coordinate 32,071 downwards.
CCCCTGGGTATCCGCAGTACCACAAAAAAATCAACAAACCAGAGCCTTTAAAGTGGACAGACCCGTCAGGAACTTCCATTTTAAAACCAACCCCGAAGCCAGGCGTGGTGGCGCACGCTTGTAATCCCAGCATTCGGGAGGCTGAGACCGGAGGATCCGAGTTCGCGGCCAGCCTCAGCTACCTAGTGAGGCACTCCGCAACTTAGTGAGACTCGGTTTCAAAATAAAGACTAAAAAATAGGGCTGGGGCTGTAGCTCGGAGGTAGAATGCCCCTGAGTTCAATCCCCAGTACCGCAAAAAAAAAAAAAAAACTGACCCCAAAATGTACAGAGAGGCCGCTTGCCCGCGTTTGGAAATCAGACGTGTCCCTCTCCTGTGCTTATGGGTTTCATTCATGTCCTAACCTCTGGGAAGGCCCAGGTTCCCGCCGGCCACATCCGCCTGACAGCTGTGTCAGTTGACAGCGTGCTGGGACCTGGCCTCCATCACGACCTGCGATGACAGCAGGGAACCCCAAAACAGCCAACCCGGCCCAGCCGGCTGCCGGATTTCCTTCTCAGAGAACAGTCGAAGCCACGCTGCTTTCCGCAGAGCTACCGTTTGAGAACAAGATCCGCTTCTCTCGTGAGCTTGGCTCGGGAGGACCTGGGGCCAGAGAGGAGCCGGAAAACCCAACACCAAAGGACAAAGTGCGCCAGAAACTTCAAGGAAAATGGGGGATTACCAAGCATTCCTTCCAAGCCGTGTTGGACCAGCAAGGAGCCCTCACCTTGGGACTGTTGGAAGATTTGGGCGGCAATCACATCTCTCTGGGGACTTTTGCTCACCAGAGCGGGATTAACCGGGACTCCTCCAGCCTTATTTCATTTTGCATTTGGGAACAAGGTCTCCTCTAAGTTGCCGAGGGTCTCGCTATGTTGCCGAGGCTGGCCTCCAACCAGAGATCCTCCTGTCTCAGCCTCCCACGTACCGGGTTTACAGGCATGACTGTGCCACCACGCCTGGCTCCTTGCAAACTCTCTGAGGACCTTCCTCTACCGGCTTAGGGAGCTGGGAAAGTGGTGTTTGCAGGCAAGGGGGCATCCGTCAGTCCAGTGTTTTGTCTACGCTCCACTCTTGCCCTTTGTAGAGGGAGCGATTACGTGCGCCTTCTTGCTTCATCTGGCCGCCTGTTGCCTCTGGCGGCGGGCAGGATGAAGCTGTCCTCAACTCTCGAGAGAGGCTTTGATTCCTTTGGACAAAGGACATGCACACTCTGCAGCCGGCTGCTCTCCGAGCAGGTTACAATTCCTCCTAATGGACTAAGACATTAATGAGCTTACCTAAAACCAGGAGCTAAAATTGCTATGCAAGGACGCGGGTGCTGGGGTTAGAGCACCAACTAAGTATTTTGAGAAATGAAACCGCAGAGCCTCTCTCTGCCCCGGCTCCTCGAGGGCCCCCAAGTGGGTGTCAGGGCTTCGGGGTTTTTGTCTTGTTTTCTTTCTTGCTTGTTTTGTTAAAATTTCTAACTTGGATGCTGTCAAGAACCTCATCTCTTTGACCCTCATCTCCAATTCAAGACAACTGGACTTTCTAGATTGCAAAGCTACCTGCCTATAATTTTGGGGTGAGGCGGGGGGGGGTTGCGGTCTCCGAATTCTGGTCTTTCTTTCTCTGGGGTCTTCGCTACGGTGTTGGGAAGGGGAAGCAGAAAGTTAACAAAGCGGGCATTCCACACCGCAACGAAAGACAGACAACGTTTTAGGTGAGAGGGAAGCCAGCAGTCTCTTCTATTATTCTGTGGTACTGGGGATTGAACCTAGAGGCATTCTACCTCTGAGCTATACCTAACACCCAGCTCCCTTTTAAATTTTGTTTGGTTTTGTTTTGAAACAGGGTATCACTAAGTTGCTGAGGCTGGCCTTGAACCTGCGATTCTCCTGTCTCAGCCTCCCAAGGACTGGAATGAGAGGTGTGTGCCACCACGCCCCGGGCTGTCAACAATCTTATGTTGAAAATCCAGCACATGGCCTTGATCTTCCTGGACCCGGGGCAGGTGAAACTTATTTTCTCTGCTTATAACCAGTCACCCTGCTCTGCCAAGAGCTACTCTGGGACTCAGTTCAGCACCTCTCCCCATACCATCACCGGCCAGTCCTTTCCTGGTGCAACAGCGGCCTTAGCGTGTACCTACACGCACAACCATCACCTGGTCCTGTCCTGTCTGCTCAGAGCACGCCAGAGGTACTGTTTCTTACATCGCACAGTCCACCAATTTGCAGAGTTCAGTCCAAGGATTCAGGTGAATTTGCCGAGTCATACAATCAGCATGACGGTGCAGTTTTAGAACCTTTCTAGCTCCTTTTTCTTCTGTCTGTTCTTACCCTCTGTTGTGCAGATCTTATACCACTTCCCCGCACGCACCCTGGTTACTGGTGATGTGTAAGGTGTGCGGCTACTCCCTCCCGTGGCGACACCCACTGGTTTCCTCACAATCTCAAAGGTGGTGCACCTTTATACCAGACAGCATGGCCATGCGTCAGAGACACTTCCAAACTTTCGAGTCCTACCGGGTGACAGGGGGACGCTGCTACTTTGGGGCTCAAAACTTTGCAATATGAGCAAACTTTTCCAAGAACTCATTTGTCCCAAACCTGTATTTCAAACACAGAAGTCAGAGCCAGGCGTGGTGACGCATGCACGTACTCCTAGTACTCGGGAGGCTGAGACAGGAGGATGACAGGTTGGAGGCCAGCCTCAGCCACTTAGCGAGAGACCCGCAGCCACTTCGTGAGACCCTGTTTCAAGATAAAAAATAAAATAGGACTGGGGGGACAGTGCAGCTCGGAGGTAGAATGCCCCTGGGTTCAATCTCCAGGGCCAAAAATAAATGACTAGAAGTTAAACTAAGGCAGTCACAGGTCTCCCCCGAGTAGTCTCTGTCTTTGTTCTACGCTGGCTGTTCTGCAGATGAAGTTGTCGGGGGGAAGTTCAGACTGCAGAGAGGCTGGGTCTGTCTCCCTGGGGCTCTCCCCCTCCCCGCCCCCAGCAGGGGCCAGTTAATTGTATTTGAATGAACGATTCTCATAAGACAGTTGACCTTTCCTGCCAACGGGCGTTTTTAATTTTGACTCCCTGTCAGTCACTTCAGGATGCAAGCAGCGGCTCGGGGACTGGTGTGTACACAGGGTGCAAAACCAAACACGGCCGGCCCGGAGCCAGCGCAGAGCGGGCGGGAGCACTCACAAAGGAGTCCTCCGGGTGTGGGACTGCAAGACCCCAAACCCAGCTGGGAAATTTCCTCCCTAGCAAGAAGAGAGCGACGGATTCAGTGTTTGTTCTGCACAGTGAGGAAGAGACAGAAAAACAAAGGGGGTGGGGTGAAAGAGAGAGAAAGAGAGAAAGAGAGAAAGAGAGAGAGAGAGAGAGAGAGAGAGAGAGAGAGAGAGAGAGAGAGAGAGAGAGAGAGGAGAGAGAGAGAAGAGAGAGAGAGAGAGATAGAAAAGCTGGGTGGTGCACGCCTGGACTTGGCAGGCGGAGACAGGAGGATTTGCAGGTTCAAGGCCAGCCTCAACAACTTAGTGAGACCCTCAGCAACTGAGCAGAACCCTGTTTCCAAATATAATATAAAAAGGGCTGGGGAGTATAGCTCAGAAGTAGAATGCCTCTGGGTTCAATCCCCTATATGCATGTCTGTCTATCCATCCATCCATCCATCCATCCATCCATCCATCCATCCATCCATCCATCCATCCATCTGTCTATCTGTCCATCCATCTATAAATTTATTGCCCTTATTAGACTGTGTTTTTCTTCTTGTCTGCCTTCCCACATTCAAATGTTGAAAAATGACCCACATTTATCGAAAACCAAGCATAGCAGGGTGTAAAGTCGCTCTGACCCTACGGTTCAGTCCTGCATCTAAAGACGGAAGAAGACATCCTGTCCCAGAGGGGCGACCTGCCTTGTTCCGAACACTGCCGTCCATCCACTGAAACGCAGCCCAAGGATATTTTACTGAAAAGAAAGACAATCAAGGACCATGACCCCGGGGGTGTACAGGTCTGATGTCTTTTGTAGCCAGCAGAAACAGCTGTTTTGGATTCCCCGGCACGGTGACACGGCTGTGTGTGCAACACATCTCCGGCATGTCCAAACACTCGGGTGGCAAATTCTCATTGCTTACGTGATCATATATAACTGTAGCCGACTTCTGTTTAAGGTTTATTCAAGCAAAATGATGCCCCCCCCCCATAAAAACCCACATCATGTAACATGAAATTTCAGAACATGCTTAGTAGTATCTCTGTAATGATTACAGGTTGACGTGGTGGCGCACGCCTGTCATCCCGGGACTTGGGAGGCTGAGGCAGGAGGATCGCAGGTTGGAGAACAGCCTTGGCAACGTAGTGAGACCCTCAGCAACCTAGCAAGACCCTGTTTCACATCAACCTCCCCGGGCTTTCTTAACACCTCGCTTTTAGGTTAAAAGTTCCCGTCAACGTTAAGTGTCACATTTCAGCTGAAAAGGTTTATTTCTTTTTTAAATCGACATTAATTAATAACGTTAATTACATGCTAATCGTGTACGTGAATGCCTATTTCATACGCTTGCCTGGTAAATTATAGTCAGGTGGTAACCCATCTATTATTTGAGATGGTGCAGGGAAACGGAGTCCAACGTTGGGCAATGGGGGGAGAAAATACACAAAAAATTACACATGGACTGGATGTGGGGGTGCCCGCCTGTCATCCCAGGACGTTGGGAGGCTGAGGCAGGAGGATATGATGGTCAGGTTGGAGGCCAGCCTCAGCATGTTAGTGAGACCCTCAGCAACCCAGTGAGACCTTGTTTCAAAATAAAATAGGGCTGGGCTCAGAGGTAGAATGTCCCTGGGTTCAATCCCCAGCACATGTGCACACACACTAAATAAAAATAAAAGAATTATTTATTTTAATTTTTTTGCAGTACTGGCGATTGAACTCAGGGGCGTTCTACCTCCGAGCTACACCCCCAGCCCTATTTTTTAGTCTTCATTTTGAAACAGGGTCTAAGTTGTGGAGGGCCTCACTAGGTAGCTGAGGCTGGCCGCGAACCCGGATCCTCCAGTCTCAGCCCCCAAATGCTGGGATTACAAGCGTGTGCCACCATGCCTGGCTCAAGAATTACTAATTTAAAAAACAGGGACTACAGGACAGGCAAGGTCACCCAGAAACCTTGACCCGACGACATTTTGAGAAGGAAGAGAAATTGAGTTGAAAAAGTTAGAAAAGAGTAAACACCTCAATGGTGTCTTCTATGGGCATAGAATGAACACCACGGTTTTATTTTTGTTTTTGTTTTTCTTGCTGACTGATGAAATTCTTTGGTCCACGAAGGATTTTACCTCATCTAATCTTGAGGAAGGAGTCGGTCCCCGGCCGAGATTAGAATCTGGCCGCTCACCCTAGAGCTTCTCCCCTTCCGTCCTCTAAAGGATTTTCTTACTTTTACGGGAACTTTAAAAATGAAGTCGGTAAAAGTAAGGAACAGCTGTCAGTGTCTATTTTATAATCCTGATAATAAAAATAAGTGGCAAAGCACATGCAAATATCCCAAGCATATTTCATGGTTAAGAATAAACAAGAGATTTTTTTTTTCCTTCTTGCCATTCATTCCTTTTAAAAATATATATCTGAATGAGAAGTTTGTTTTTAGGTTCAGAGTCCTACATTTTTTTTGGGGGGGGTGGGTATTACTGGGGATTAAACTCGGGGGCATTACACCTCTGAGCTATACCCGCAGCCCCTTTTATTTATTTATTTTTTAAATTTTGAAACAGGGTCTCGCTAAGTTGCGAAGGGTGGAGGTCAACCTGTGATCCTCCTGTCTCAGCCTCCCAAGGCCCAGGACTACAGGTGTATACCACACCATGCCCGCGCCTACGTTTCAAATATGTGATTTCTCAATACCAGGTTTGACGTCACAAGAGAAAAAAGAACACATCTGAAAATTTTCAGTTACTTCAAGCAATCTCTCTCCCCTTCTTGTGTTGTATTAATTAATTAATTAAGTTTTGAGGTACTGGGGATTAAACCCAGAGGCATTCTACCTTCGAGCAACATCCCCAGCCGGATTTTATTTATTTCTTATTTGGAAACAGGGTCTCGCTAGGTTGCTGAGAGTCTCACTACTTGCCAGAGGCTGTCCTCGAACCTGCGATCCTCCTGTCTCAGCCTTCCCAAGTACCGGGATGACAGGTGTGCGCCACCACACCCGGCCGAGCCATTTTATTAGTAAGACTTTGTTTGTAATTGAATGCAACCTGCAAGATGCATCTGTGATGTGAGTTTGGTCTACGCGGTGTAAAATGTCGGCTCGGGAATCATGATGTGCGGTTTGCTGCTACTTTTTTTGTTGTTATTGAGTTGGAAGCACAGAACACCCGCATTTCCTGACCCTCGGGGGCAAGCTGTGGTCTGGCTAGTCGGAGGAAGAAATACCTTCCTATCTTCTCCTTCCTTAAGGACTCAGCCAGCTTTTCCCACATAGATGAAACTCACCAACACGCCGATCTGTTACGCATTCCTGCTTTGCTTTACTAGACTGCCAAACCCATAATATTACAGCCTTAAATCGAAGGACTCTGGGAATCCGATTCGGAAGCGTAACCAAGACAAGGCAGCGAAAATTCTTGCCCCTCCTTCCCTTCCCCTGTTTAGTTCTTATGTTTTTGTTGTTGGTGTTGCCTTTGACGTCAACATTGAAACGCTACCCAGTCTTGGTGGCCCACTTCTGTGATCCTAGTCCTTTGGAGGCTGAGGTAGGAGGATCGCAGGTTGGAGGCCAGCCTGGGCAACGTAGTGAGACCCTCAGCAACTCAGCAAGACCTTGTTCCAAAATAAAAAGAAAGAAAGAAAGAAAAAGAAATTTATAAATAAGTAAGAGGGCTGTGGGTGTAGTGTGGAGGTAGAATGTCCCTAGTTTCAATCCCAGGTACCAAAAACAAAAACAAGCAAAACACATACACAAAACCAAACCAAAATAATTTCAACGCCAAGTAACAGAGGCTCTGGTTGTGTAGAGAAGTTGACCGGCCTGGATCATCAATCGATCGTCTCTGTGCCTGCTGCTGTGTTACCAGTTTCTTAGGGGTGGGGGTGGGGGTCGACTGGGGAAGAAAAAGAAATGTGAGTTTCTCCTGGGAAGAGAAAATCAGCAGGTGGACTGAGGAGGAAAGAGAAGATTCTGTAAAACGGCTGGCCAGTCTTGGGGGCTGACGTGGCCGTCCCCAATATCCCTTCCGATATCTGTTTTCCCTAAACGCCATCTTTACAGCTTCTATTTCTGCACCGAGCACATTGGACTTTGTTCTTTTACTTTTTATGGTAGCGGGGATTGAACCCAGGGGCATTCCACCTCTGAGCTACACCGCTAGCCCTCTTTCCCCTCCCTCCCTCCCTCCCTTCCGTTTTTATTTATTACTTATTTATGTATTTTGCGGTACTGGGGATTGAACTCAGAGGCATTCTACCCTCGAGCTACACCCCCAGTCCTATTTTTTTATTCTTTATTTCGAAACAGGGTCTCACTAAGTTGCAGAGGAGGGCCTCACTAAGTAGCCGAGGCTGGCCACGAACCCAGATCCTCCAGTCTCAGCCTCCCAAGGACTGGGATGACAAGCGTGTGCCACCACACCAGGCTTCTTTTATTTTTTTGACACTGGGCCTTGCTAGGTTGCTGAGGGTCTCTCTAAGTTGCTGAGGCCGGCCTCCAATCCGCCATCCTCCTGTCTCAGCCTCCCAATGACTGGGATGACAGGCACTCACCACCACTGCCGGCAGCTGAACTTTTGTTCTTTAAGGGACGTCAAGTTTAAACATACTGCTCAGTATGGCCAGGGATAACCCTTGCCCCAGAGCACCTGATACTGTACCCGAAACATAAAAATGGACTGCTTTGATGAAGTTAAAATATATATATAGATGTATGTATATGTGTATATATATGTGTGTGTGAATATCATATACACCTATATATATATATAGGTGTATTTGAAATTTTTGCCCTTCCTCTGCAAACCCCGGCGTTGAACTAAATCTGCCGCGCGTTCAAGGCTGGTAGCTAATATCGAGAACGAAATCCGATCGTCGCTGGCTGCTGCGGAGCGGCCGGCCCGTGGACCCTCCTCTTTTCCCTCTCGGGTGGGTTTCACATGTTGGTTAGATGGAATATCCAATAGACGTTTACAGGAAAGCGACTGAGAGGCAAATGTGAACCATCTGGCATCTGGCGGTTTATTTGCAAAGTCCCCGCATCAAAGCTTCCCGGAGACCGCGCCGTGTTTGCCGGGCTCTTGCGACCCCGCAGAGTGAGGAAAGTAACCGCAGACCTCCTTGATGGGAGACACTAGAAACCCGGACCGCTGGGTGTATCTGCCTGCACGGCCCAAGCCACTGCGCAGGGAGCACCCCTTAAAACAAGTGTGGGACCCATGCACTCAGCACATCACTTAGGGCAGCCTTGAAAATATAAAGAGGCTGCTTGGTTTTGCTTAAGATTTTTAAAATTTTATTTCCACTGGCATTGCAGATTGAACCCAGGGGCGTTTTAACCTCTGAGCGACACCCTCAGCTCGCTTATTTATTTATTTATTTATTTATTTATTTATTTATTTATTTATTTTTGTTTGGAAACAGGGTCTTGCTGGGTTGCTCAGAGTCACATTAAGTTGCTGAGGTTTCTGTTTTAACCTCCCAAGTACTGGGGTGACGGGTGTGTACCACCAAGCCCAGCTTAAGGTTTTTTTTTTTTTTTTAATTTTTATTTTTATAAGGTTATAGGATGTATGTTCTAGTTATTAATCCTAATGACAATGGTACCAGTTTAGTAGCATCTTATTAAAATTTCAGGACTATTTTTTTTTTCAGCTTGCATATGTAAAGATCAACTCTGACCCAAGAGACATATAATGCTTAAATACAGGATACACACAAATAATACAATGGGATGAAAATACGGGATACAGCTAGGTGTAGTGGTGCACACCTCTCATCCCAGTACTTGGGAGGCTGAGGCAGGAGGATCACAGTTTCTCGAGGCCAGCCTTAGCAACTTAGTGAGACCCTCAGCAACTTAGTGAGACCCTGTTTCAAAGTAAAAAAATAAAGTAGTGCTGGAGGTGCAGCTTGGAGGTAGAATGCTCCTGGGTTCAATCCTCAGTACCAGAGAAGGGGGGAGAAAAGAAAGAAATAGAGATGACACAGAAACACGAATTCAGATTTTTTTTGCAGAAAGGAACAGAACACAAGCTTGGCATCTGCGGAAGCCAAGCTATTAAGCTTTGGAGAATCGAATTATTGTAAGTAATATTTAAAAAGCATTGATCGGACAGGATGAGAAATGGTTCTCAAACTTAATTTATATATGTACATAAAAAAAAAAGTCCCTCAACCTTGAGCGCAGTCGGCTTGGTGGCGATGGGTCCAGGCCAGCGTCGTGCCTGAGAGCAAATTAATCCTCACGCAGCTGGTTATATAAATCATTATGAAATGTCAAAAGCTTGTACATATATATATATTTTAAGTTTTCACTTACTTCCCAAATAGTTTCCATTTTTCAATGCCACGGACTTTGCAGCCGCTCAGTCAATTTTAATGATTTTTTTTTTATCACTCTGAATTTCCCCCCTTGTTTATTATATATGTGGGCACATCTACGCACATTCAACTCACACACACGTTCTCCTGGGCGACACAGGAGAGACCCATGGTGATAAATCGGGACGCTCTTCTTTTTTTCAAAAAATTGATGCCGGGTGTGGTGGCGCATGCCTATCAACTCAGTCCTTGAGAGGCGGAGACAGGAGGATCGCAGGTTCGAGGCCAGCCTCAGCAACTTAGTGAGACCCTCAGCAACTTAGTGAGACTCTGTTTCAAAAGAAAAAAAAATAGGCTGGGGGTGTAGCTTAGAGGTAGAAGGCCCCAAGTTTCCATCTCTAGTATCACACACACACAAAAAAATAATGATAATAATGATGGTCAAGTGATTGGCACGGAGAAAGAATGAAAAGTTCCTGCTGTTTAAATATGCACCATGTAAAGATCGCCCTTTATAAATAAACATTTCTGATTAAAACGACAGAGAGTCGGTTCGCTGACCTCTGTCCCCAACCCCACAGCCTCTTTCTCAAGAGCTGGACAATGTAGCTTCCATTTATTATTATTACTTTTATTATACAATTATTCAATTACCAACATCTTCTCTCTGTGATGGTCTCTTCCCTTTGGAGGTTAAACTTCTAAATTTATGGCGGTAAAGTTAATGCCACTCATGATAAAAAAAAAAAAAAAAAGCAGCATGCAAGCAGCATCACTTAAAAAATATGTGGTTAGCTGCTGGAAGCTATTAAAAACCAAATAAACAAAAGAGATTACACTTCAAAGAAATGTCAACAGGTTTTCCCTCTCCCAGAACAGGCGAGTTTTCCTCAATCATAGCCTCACGGCCACATCTGGAAAACTGCTCAGGGCTTTATACCATCTTTTATGGTAAAAAAAAAAAAAAAAAATGAATTTACTGAGTTTTAAAAATGTTCATGATGGATTAATACCATCTTCATAAAAGGTAAACCCACACTCTAGTAAAAAACCTGTCCTAACACAGAGCAGTTGTTTCAAGAAGAAGTAGAAGCTTGGCGGGAATTTCAAGGAGGAAAAACAAAAAACAAACAAAAAAAAAACCAATCATTTTGAGAAAGTGTGTGTTTAACTCGATTTTTTTTTTTAAAACATCACCAACACAGAAATGAAAATGTATCTTGTTCCTTATGATTCATCTTTATGTTGGCACAGGTTGGGGAAAAAAAATAAAAAAGAAAGAAAAGAAACGACATAACGGTAACCCAAAGTCGTTGTCTTATTTTTTTCCTTTTAGTAGTAGGGATTGCACCCAGGGGCATTCTACCTCCAAGCTATGCCCCCAGCCCTTTATATTTTTGGAGTCAGGGTCTTACTTGGTTGCTGAGAGTCTTGCTAAGTTGCAAGAGGCTGGTCTCGAACCTGTGGTCCTCCTGCCTCAGCCTCCCAAGTACTGGGATGTCAGGCGTGCATCACCATCCTGGGCCAACTCGAAGTTTCAGTGAACCTATGCCTACCCTCAATTAATCAAGGACAGACGTACGGAACGTGGTGTGGTTTCACGATAAGGAAATCTCCAAGGGAAGGTTCCGAAACGGTTCACGGATTTCTGCGGTCTCTTCCCAAATAACACGGCACCCCGACGTGCATTTTAAAAGATGAGATTTAATTTCTCGTACAAACACGTGTGCCTCTCCAGAAGACCCCCACCGTCCGCTCCCATGCTGCCCCCGGGCCGCTGACTGACCCGGTATTTCACAATTAACTGGGTAGTAGCATATACGCCGGCCAAGAAAAATACTACCCCGGTATATCCAACCACACGTCCCCACATGAAGGACCGACTTACATGGAGTAAATTACTCCAGTAAGTTCTGCAGTTCTGCTGGAGGGGCAGGGGTTGATTTGAAATACAGGAGAAGAGGGTGTCATCTTAGTAATTCAGGCCAAGAATGAAGAGTTGGGGTGAGGGGGGGTTGCAAAAAAAAAAAAAAAACTCACCCTAAGACCAGAAGGATGTTTAAAGTAGAACAACATAATTTGGACGTAAAGCCACTGGTCTGCAGTCAATAAAAAAGAGAAAAATAAAAAAAGAGAAAGAGAGAGAGAGAGAGAAAGAAAAATAAACTCTAACAGGCCGGCTGCTGCAAGAGAGGAAAGGAGATCTTGGTTTATTTATAAATGAGTAGCAAGTAGGTTCTTACGCGCTAACCAAACCAGACAGTAATTATAAACACAGGTTGGTTAAATTCCCTGCGCCCTATCAAAGGGAAGGGGCACTTTTCTTCTCCAAACACTGTCTGTTGTTTATTGAGCCTCGCTGGGTCTTGGTTTCATTTAAAACGATGTAAAGCACACATCTGTTACTGCCCCCCTCCGTGGCCCCCAAACAATGTCAACCTTGTTAAGCTCGACCTGAATTCTCATTATACAAAAACTTGCTAGCAACCTGACAGCAGGTTTTGAGAACAGCCAGTTAGCATATTGAGTAAAAGAATTTGGATTATTTTTGTTCCGTTACAGAAAAACCGTGCATTATAGAGTATAATCATACAGGGAGGGGGCAGTAGACGCCTCAGTAGTTTCAGATAATGACTTACCTAAATTTTCTAAGGGGGGATTCAATGAACCTGAGACCGGGGGAAAGGTTCTTTGCTGATATTCTAAAATACCACAATGCCGCCCGGGTTAACAATGAAATTATAAATAGGGGCACCAAACGTCATTTTCGAAACCATTAGGTTTTTATCAGTACGGTGCAACCCAGTTCCTCATTTAAGGAACTGTTTTATTAAAAAAAAAAAAAAAAAAGATGTGTGTGTGTGTGTGTGTGTGTGTTGTGTGCGCGCGCGTCAGGGCTGTGATATTGCTTATATGAGATCATGTCAGATATCAGATTTCAAAAAAATAAAAATAAAAAAGAACTTTAACACAGCCGACACTATTAAAACATCATTATTACAGTTGTCGCGCTTGGGTGGTTTGGACTAAAGTGAATTTCGCGTCTTTGCCGGGAGACGGCAAGAGTGAACCCCGCCGTGGTCTGCGCTCGCCGGTGGTGACCGGAGTCTTGCAGAGGTAACCTTGAGCAGAGAAGGAAGTGCAGGTGCAGAAGAAGGTCTGGCCCCTGAGTCCCTACCGGGGCGACCTCTGCCTTCTTTGACATCTCTGTCACCCGTGAATCCTCGGAAACCACGTTGAGGTCCGCAGATCTTGGGAGGCTCCTTTCTTCTCTGAGCCTGTCTAACCCTAACCAAGTTCTCACTCTGGAGTCGGGATAGGAAGTCCGTCTAGCCCAAGGCAACCCCGTGGTCCGAGTTGCCTTCTGAGCAAGTCTGCCTGCCTGAGAGGCGGCCTCTGCACCGTGAGCAGGCTCTTGAGGGGAGCGAGGTCTGCATCCAAAGGTTGAAAAGTATCTGTCCGGCGTGTGATCACTGAACGCGCTTCAGATGAAAGAATTTAAGGGCTGGAAGCGCAGACGGCAGGTGCCAACCTTTACAAACAGTGTGCCGTGGGACAAGTGGCCGGTCACCTCTGCGCCTCAGTTCTTGACCTGTAAAGTGTGGAGTGGAACCACGGTGGGGAGGGCAGGGATTAATAGGAAGTGAGGCTATGAGCAATGCTCTCCTTGTTTCCTGGGATTGGGGGCAGGGGGCGGGGTGTGTGTGTGCTGGGCCCCTGTAACCTCAGTCCTTTGGGAGGCTGAGACAGGAAGAGATTCGCAGGTTCGAGGACCCCCTCAGTAACTTAGGGAGACCCTCAGCAACTCAGTGAGGCCCTGTCTCCAGAGAAGACATTTTTAAAAATAAGGACTGGGAGACGTAGCACGGAGGTAGAATGCCTTAGTGACACACACACATGCACACGCACACGGTGTGTCCATTTTAAGGAGCAATGTGTGGCCTGCTGCTACTACGCCTATCTTGCCTTTTGCAAGTCGTCTTCCAGATGCTCAAAATACAGGTGTCAGAGTATTCACTTCTTTGAAACCCTGAAACAACTCGCCGTCACTGAGGCAATCTCTGTCACCTTCCGGTATGTGGCGCCATCTTGGTTGGCTACGTAACCTCTCCTGGACTCTGGACACCAGGCTTCTTCCTAGGGGTGCACCTCCTGCTCAGTCCCCGGGGGCGGGCAAGTCCCCTTCGACCTGGCCGACGGGGACTGGTGTTTACAGAAGCCCCAAGATGTTACCTCCTGCACCGCAGCCCCCAAGTTCCCCAAGGAACCTGGGCCCTTCTCCGCACATTTTATTGATCTTTGCTGTAGCAGTTTACGCTGTCTTACGTGGATTTTCACACTGGTCTGGGTTCCTACTGCCTTGCTTCTGTGTGGATCTACAGGACATGACATATTGGGTTCCTTCAACTAATCTTTTCCTTCCTTCCTTCCTTCCTTCCTTCCTTCCTTCCTTCCTTCCTTCTCTCATACTTGGAATTAAAGCCAGGGGAATTCTACTTTTGACTTACACCCCCAGCCCTTTTTAAAAAAAAAAATTAATTTTGAAACAGCTGAGGGTCTTGCTAAACTTCTGAGGGTCTTGCTAAGTTACTGAGGCTGACCTTGAACCTGCGATCCTCCTGTCTCAGTCTCTCAAGTACTGGGATGACAGGCCTGCATCACTACGCCTGGCCTCCATCATTTATGAGGGATGAGTAAGCCAGTCCCCGCATTCCAAATAATAAGGTTTGTAAGGCTGCCTCTTGACCTTTTCTTAGGTTGTTCTATTTTAAGTACTCTTCACTGGTTGTCAGGTTATGAAGACGTGCGCATGTAACTGCAAGTCTAAGAAAGGCGATCCGTCAGTCCCTCTGACACACACGGCAGCGGTGCTGGCTACCCTCCCCTGGCGTCTCCCTAAGTGAATCCAAACAGGCACATGAAGAAGGGCCAGGCATTTTTACTTTCGTACTAGGGATTGAACCCAGGGATAGTCAACTTCTGAGCTACGACCCCTGTCCTGCTTTATTTTATTTATTTATTTTTTAATTTTGAAACAGGGTCTCATTAAGTTGCTGAGGGGTCTCGCTATGTTTCTGAAGCTGGCCTCGAATTTATGATCCTCCTGTCTCAGCCTCCCAAGGACTGGGATGACAGGTGTGTACCAGCGGGCCCAGCAAACCTTTTCTTGGAAGGACTGGATGGCAAACAGTTGACTCTTGGCTGGTTCTAGGGGGCTTGGTGTAGCTTTTCAACCCATGCTTAGATCCAGGAAGCAACTGTACACGGCACACACGTGAACGGGTGTGCTGTGTTCCTGTAAAACTTTATCGACAGAAGCGGGCAGACAGGGGACACGGCTTCCTGCTATGCGAGACGCACACGGGTACTGTCTGCTCCTCTGCTCGTAAGCAACATACAATCGTGGCATACAAATTGCTTCACAATTTGCTTTACTACACACTCTATTAACTTCTCACCAATTAAATAGAGGGAAATCATCTTTTTTTATGATTTCCCCATACATATAAGACACACACACACACACAGGTGCCATAGTATAAATAAATGGTATATGTCACACACACATACACACACACACACACACACACAAACAAACATACGTACTGTTCTGAATTATTATTAATTTTTGTTATTGGGGGTTGAATCCAGGGGCATTCTACCTCTGAGCTAGACACCCCCGGTCCTTTTTTATTATTTATTGTGAAACAGGGTCTTAGCTGGGTGTTGGTGCATGCCTATCACTCCAGTACTTGGGAGGCTGAGACAGGAGGATTGCAGGTTTGAGGTCAGATTCAGCAACTTCCCAAGACCTTCAGCAACACAGTGAGACCCTGTCTCAAAAGGAAAAAATAAAAATAAAAAAAAGGGTTGGGGTTGTAGTTCAGGGATAGAATGTTTGTGGGTTCAATCTCCAGTAACACAAAAGCAGCAAAACCCGGGGTCTTGCTACGTTGCTGAAGACCTTGCTAAATGGTAGAGGCTGGCCTCCAACTCGTGATCCTCCTGTCTTAGCCTCGCAAATACTGGGCTCACAGGGGTGAGCCACCACTTCCCAGCTTGTGCATTAAGAAAAAGTTTCAGTGCACTTGACAATCTCTTTTGACCGCCTCTTGTATGCAGCAAGTTTTCTCTTTAACACGCTCATGCCCAT
Source organism: Graphiurus murinus (assembly GCA_004027655.1). Classification (NCBI taxonomy): domain Eukaryota; kingdom Metazoa; phylum Chordata; class Mammalia; order Rodentia; family Gliridae; genus Graphiurus; species Graphiurus murinus. The sequence goes on along the minus strand of PVLC010006517.1, from coordinate 16,355 downwards.
TCTTCTTAAACTCCCTCAATGTTTACTTGTGTGTGTGTCTATTCGTGCATTCATGACCACACACACCTGCACACACACACACACACACACACACACACACCCATTCCATAGATTGTTTGCTCTTCTGAAACACCGCCGCTTGACACGCCTCTGTGCACACCTTGCTCTTCTGACTTAACCCCCAGGGAAAGGCTCCCAGGTCAACCTCGAGCGGCGGGCCGGCCGCACCCCACACTCCTCACCTCCAGCCTCGGCACACAGCACAGACCCGCACGCCGCACCTGCCCGACCTGCCAGGGACAGATTCCCGGGGATGGAGTCGAGCCGCACACACGATTCCCTTTTTATGGATGAGACTGCTTCTCTCCCCACCCCATTCTCTGCAACCCTATAGGTCTTCTCATTTTATTTATTTGTTTGTTTGTTTATTTATTTATTTATTTATTTGTTTATTTATTTATTTATTTATTATTTTTTCGGTACTGGGGATTGAACTCAAAGGCATTCTACCTCCGAGCTACACCCCCAGCCCTATATATATATATTTTTTTATTCTTTATTTTGAAACAGGATCTCACTAAGTTGCGGAGTGCTTCACTAGGTAGCTGAGGCTGGCCGAGAACCCGGATCCTCCGGTCTCAGCCTCCCGAATGCTGGGATGACAATCGTGCGCCACCACACCCGGCTGTCTTCTCATTTTAAAGGAGGTCCTTTGACAATCTGTTTGGTCTTGTAGCAGCTCCTTGTCTCTTCAGCCTGCAAACTTCTGAGTACTCGTGACCTAGGGACTTCCTTGTTTACTGTGTAACTATCGGGCAGAGTGAGCCGTATTTACCGAGCTTTTCCTCTCCGGCACACACGGGGCTGAGTCCTTCATGCCCATCAACCGTCCTCTGATTGGATGAGTCTGTTACCAGCACCGTACAGGTGTGGGATTGAGGCTCTGACAGGGAAGACGCTTGGTTGGGGGTGCAGAACCTCCCACCCCAATCCTGCAGCCTCCAAACGCTCAGTCCTTACCACTGCGCTACCCTTCCAATGTTAACAGCTTCTACAGAGAAAACATGAACACTGCCGCTTTTAGTGGGATGATTTGGACACAGTCTAGGTCTTATTTATTTTCTTAATTTCTAAATTTGTTTTTTTTTTTTTTTTTAGGGGGGCTAGTGGGGATTGAACCCAGGGGCATTCTACTTTGGAACTACATTCTCCAGCCCTTTTTTTTTTTTAATGTTTTATTTTGGAAACAGGGTCTCACTAAGTTGCTGAAGGCCTTACTGGGGCTGGCCTCAAACCTGCCATCCTCCTGTCTCAGCCTCCCAAGTACTCCGATAACAGGTGTGGGTCATTGAGCCGGGCCGTGGTCTAGGTTCTAACTTGGATCGTTGGTCTAGTCAGCTCAGAGATACTATTATTCTTACTTTTCCGCACCACCCCTGGCCCCTGGAGATTGTGCCTGAAGGGAATGTTTTCGTCATTGGGGATCTTAGAAAGTTCGGTCCTCCACCTCAGTGCTGGCGGCAGCTCTACTCAAGGGGCGGGCGGACCTGGACGGGAAGGATGCAGACCAGGCACTGACCGGGTTTGGGGTTAGCAAGCCTGAGCTCTGATCCCGGTGAAATCACCTGCTAGTCAGGGGTCTCCAGAGGTCTACTCTTGGTTACATTAGTCCATCTATAAAATACAAACAACACTTTTTGTTAAGGACAATTTTGCTGAGCTTCAGTGGGCCTTCAGTAAGATGAACTAGACTTTGCCATTTTATATACATACATATATATATGTATGTATTTATATATTTAATAATCATTTGTATCCTGTCACTTTTACATTATGTTATTTCAGATGGCTTATTTTGAATAATTGCTCATGTTGGTACATTTTCATCTTTGATGCCTCTAATGAAATAAGAAGTACTTTTTAAACACAAAGGGGTGGGCTTAAAAGCAGGTCAAGGTGGCACATGCCTGTCACCTCAGTACTTGGGAGATGGAGACAGGAGGATTGCAGGTTCAAGGCCAGCCTCAGCAATGCAGAAAGACTCTCAGCAACCGAGGGAGACCCTGTTTCCCAACAACAACAACAAAAAAAACTATAAAAAAGGATTGCAGGGTATAGATTGGAGGTAGACTGCTCTTGGGTTCAATCCCTAGCACCAAGAAAAAAAGAAAAGAATAAAAAAGTATCACTGCTACTTAGAGTAGTAAGTATAAGGATTCTGCCTAACTTTCTTGTTCCCCCGTATTCTATTCACATCCTAAAGACCCTGTGAAGAGGAATGGCAGGTTTTCAGGACGCTGAAGAGCTTCAGAAAAAGAAAAAGAAAAGAAAAGAAAAAAACCCATAGTACTTATACAATCACCATCTATTCTTTCTAGCTAATGACTGCAAAGAGAGAAGCCCTCTCAATGACACTCGTGAAGCTGAGCCCCAGATTAAGAGCACGAGTTCAGTCACTCAGCTCGATGTGCCTTTAGAAAGACAGGTAAGGAAATGGCAGGAAAGCTTGGGCCCCTTACAACCTCTGAAGAAATGAAATGAAACTCTACACTCCTGGGGTTTGGGGTGGGGAAGTCATATTTCCGCATCCTTGAATCCACCTCGGGCCTGCCCTGTGCTCCCCGGAGGAGCTCAGCAAACACCTCGTGATGACGATAAACATCTGCTATATTTAAACGGGCGACGGAAGACGTCAGGGCGCCAACGGATCTGAGGATAAACTGGGTGTGTGCGTGCGCCCCGGCCACCATCGGCATGCCGGGAAATTACATCCCCGCTATTATTATGATTACCATTCTAATGACCAGGAGGCTACACACTGGGAAGAGGAAAATTATCAAGAAGAAAGGAGTCAATCAGCTGAAGAGGTGCGCGAGTTTAAAACACACATCACTGCTACTCCAAAGGGTTCCCGGGGAAAGCAACAAGGGCTGGGTTTTTAGAAGAGGAATGATGGGCGGGGACGGACACGGGGGTCGATGCCGTCGCTTGCCGGGGCGACAGGAAAGAAAAGCACCCTGGCCGTGGGCTTCTCCTCCTCCTCTTCCCAAGCACACCTCTTGGACACACGTCCCCGAGTCTTATTTTCCGTGAGATGTGTTTGCACCCATCATGCAATAGGTAGAATCAGAGCAGACAAGCCCAGGTTGTCTCTCCACAGACAGGAAAGAAGACAAAGTATAAAAGCTTTGTGTGGAAGGACCAAAGTGTTTAAGCACGGTACGGACTGGTCTAGGACACGGAGGGCCTTTCCTTAAAAAGCCCAGTGAGTGCAAGCTGGGAAGGGCTTTTTAATCATTTGCTCGGGCTAAGTAATCGCCGCTTCTGCAAATAATCTCTTTCCCAGCAACGATTTGGGCGTAGTTTCCAGACTGCAGTGCTTTGCTTGCACACGGGTAAAGCAAGCTTCTAAAGTTCAGGGCTGAGTCTAACCTCGAAGATTGCAGGAGGGTCTGGCCTTTCCTGGAGAACACTGACCTTTCTAGGAATGGCGGTTGCTTATAAACAATATTTGAGGCAAAACCCAGAAATACCTGCTTCCTTTAACGGCACGGAGGCCCCATCAGCCCACCAGCCAAGGCTTCCAGACCCTTCTCTAGCGAGGGTCTGGGAGCGGTGAGCGGGCAGCGGCTCCTCCAGGGCCACCCTGACCTCTCGGCATCAGGACAGACAGACAAAAGCCAGACGGCCGGGGACAGAGCCCTTCTTAGGGTAAAGAAAACAGGCCGGTGCTCTTCTGTTCAAAGGCCCAAATGTTTACCAGCGCGACCTTACCCTTACAGCCGTTCTGGGAAGCAAGGTGCGCGCTATAAAGTTCAACCCAATCAGCCGCTTTCAGCTGTTCCTGTGCTATGAATTTTTAAACATTTGGTCATTAAGGCCAATATATATTCAGGGCGGTTAGCGAACAGGAGAGGAACAGTTTGGGAGCAGATGCCACGCTGGCGCCGGGCGGGAAGGGGCTGGGGGCTCCACCCCGCAGCAGGTTCGCAGGTTCAGCCTCCCCGTTCCCCGAGTCCCTCCCGGACACCTCGGTGGGCTGCTTTGAAGATCGGGACAGTTATTAACTTCTGTTGCCGGTTCTTAGCGTTAATTAAACAGCGGCCTAGAGACCAGGAGGAGGAGGCGCGGGGCCCAGTTCTCTTTTGAAAACGGGTCGTGGCTCGGTGAAACACGGTGGAGGGGGACGGCGGGCGTAGACACCCGGACCCGGAGCGTTGCGTGCTTTTGGTGACGTGTGACCGGCGGGGACACACTGATCTCCTAGTTTCTGCGCGAGGTTCTTCAACTGGTTTTTGAACATCAAGGAGACAGAAGGTTTTTGGGGGGGTTGGGGAGGTCGGTGGCAGTGAAGAATTTAAATCTGCTGCCTTCTGGAGGCCATATGTACTGCGGGGTGATGGGAGGACGCGACTGCTGGTTTCATGGGGGGTCAAACACAAGCTGCTTAGGAGAGTGGTGCAAAAATAAGACACAGTCCCCTACAAATCGGTTTCAAGGGTCACCTCTGCAGGCCCGGGGCCGGCCAGCCTCACGAGGAACATCTCATGTGGCGGTGACCCCACCGAGCCCCCAAAGTGATGTCAGAGGGGCCGGTGCTGCTTTAGATTAGGAGCAGATATAAAAATCACATTGAGAAGTCAACTGCAGCCAGGTATGTTTGGGTGCTGGGAGAACCAGCAACCCCAGCTTGCTGGTAAAAATAAAGTAGTCATGGCGGGGAAGGGCACGGGCGGGTTTTATAGGCACAGCTGGTTACGCACCAGGGCCCCTTTGTGGGGCTCCGGCAGCTGGTCCTGGCTTTCAATAATATTTGAATAGCCAGTCATCTCATTACGATCCAAAAAAAAAGTAAAAAGGCAGTAAAGCTTGTGTGCTAAACATGTGTGTTTGTGTGTAGGAACAAATCCCAGACTATCAGTGACACAGAAAAAAAAAAAAAGAAAGAAAGAAAAGCTATTCATATATAAACAGTCGGTTGGCACAAACAACATTTCTAGCACTAGGTCTTCCAAGTATTCAACCCTGAATGTTTTCAGTAAGCAAAGCGCACCCAGATTGGCCAGGGTAGAGTTCATTCTTTTTTTTTTTTTTTTTTTTGCGGTCCTGGGGATTGAACTCAGGGGCATTCTACCTCCGAGCTACACCCCCAGCCCTATTTTTTAGTCTTTATTTTGAAACCGAGTCTCACTAAGTTGCGGAGTGCCTCACTAGGTAGCTGAGGCTGGCCGCGAACCCGGATCCTCCGGTCTCAGCCTCCCAAATGCTGGGATTACAAGCGTGCGCCACCACGCCCGGCAGAGTTCATTCTTGGTGGATAACTGAACAGAGTATCCCAGGGGGAAAGAGACGGAGAATTGTCTGCGTCTTTGACAGCCAAGGAAGTAGGTCAGGTGCAGGCCTGGGGAGCATCCTAGACGAGGGTCCCGGGTCCCAGAGTGCAACTCTTCATTGGGAGAGAATGTCGGGGTGGGGGTTGGGGGACTGGCCAACCAGCTGGCTAAGCACCTGCTTTGAATACCAGAGGGTTCGATTCTCTCTCTCTCTTTTTTTTTTTTTTTGCAGAACTGGAGATGGAACCTAGGGGCATTCTACCTATGAGCTACACCCCCAGCCCTATTTTTTATTCTTTTTTAAAAAAAATAATTAATTTATTTTTTCAGCACGGATTTTTTATACATTTCTTGAGTACAACAGGGTTACATAGACATTTATGACATATCAATCATTGTCAGATCACAAATAGCACCACTTCTTCATTTTACACATATAGCCCACATTCTTAACATAGCCTGGTAAAGCAAACTTTCTATAGTCATAAAACCATACTCCTTTAGGGTCATATATTTACTTTCTAAGAAGTAGGAGGGTCTTTCATCTACGCATCCTAGGAGCAATCTCCAGACTTCGAGATGCCAATGTAGCCATAGCAGAAGAGTCAGTATAATTGCTCATATATGCAGATAGCAACTGCCAGGGGGGAGAGGGCCCAGCTGGGCTCCCACAACTCCCCCGTTTTTATTTTAAAATGCACAAAGGACTGTGCCTGTCTTAGGTTGTTTCCTACCAGGTGCTTAATCTTACCCGTCATGGGGTCTCGATGAGTCATTCAACGAGCCCTGTCTTAGGTTGATTTGCCCCAAGAAAATCGAACCTGCCATTGACTACCAGGCCCTGTGCGAGGCAGTGCTTGCAGTTTTATTCCATGTAAATCTGCTCATATACTAACAAAGGCATTGATCACAAGGCATACAACGAGTGGTAGAATGCATAAACCTAGAATGACTATTGCTGTTGCTACGATAGCTCCTCCTAGCAAGGAGGTAAACGAGGGCCAGGTAGTGACCAAGGCTTGAAGCTGATCTACAAATTTTTATTCTTTATTTTGAAACAGGGTCTCACTAAGTTACAGAGAGCCTCACTAGCAATTGAGGCTGGCTGCAAACCTGCGATCCTCCTGTCTCAGCCTCCCAAGTACTAGAATGACAGGGCGTGCGTCACCACGCCCGGTTTCTGATAGAATTTTAAATGAGAAGATATGATTCCATTTAGTAGCAATTGCCTGATGAATATCTTAGAAAATCTAGGTCCACAGTTATAGTATTTTTTTTTAACCTTAAGCTATGCCACCAGGAAAGCTTATTTGTAATAGCTGTAATTATCATTATTATTATTTTTTAATGTGTCACAAAACCCCAGGGCACATGGTGTTCCCTCTGTTGGCTTGCTGGTTGGCTGGTGGGCGGCCAGAAGCAGTTGATTCGTGAATTCCCTTTCAGGAGGTCCTTGCCATTGCCTGGCGCCCCACACCCCGGTACTCGAACTTAAAGCTCTTGTTAAACACAAAGTTGTTCTAATTTCACAGCAACTCGTGCAGACGGCAGAAGGTAATCTGGTAAACAGAGTGGAGCCGTCTCGCAACTGGGAATGCACTTGGGCATCCTGAATTTTTCAGAACGGTTTTCTTTTTTTTTTTTTTGCGGTACTGGGGATTGAACTCAGGGACATTCCACCTCCGAGCTATACCCCCAGCCCTATTTTTTATTCTTTATTTTGAAACAGGGTTTCACTAAGTTGCAGAGTGCCTCACTAGGTAGCTGAGGCTGGCCACGAACCTGGATCCTCCAGTCTCACCCTCCCAAATGCTGGGATTACAAGTGTGAGCCACCACGCCCGGCTTCTTTTTTCTTTCTTTTTTTTTTAAGACATGCAAAAACAAAACAAAACAAAAAAACGGGGAAGGGTGGAGAGACAAAGAGAAAGAGTTGTGCTAAGCATTCAAGTTGTTGAGGAGACATTGATAAGGGCCCTCCTGTGCCGTCCCTCTGTTGCTCTGTCCCAGCTACAGCTGCAAACTTAACATAAAAGGGTACCGTGGACTCGAGGAGCAAAAATTCATTTCATACCCATCACGGGGTAAACAACAATCTAGACCATCATTTAGTTTAACTTATTTTCCTATTTTTTTTTTTAAGGGAAACTTGAGAACAAAATGATTCCAAATTCCTGATGAGTTCTTTGTTTAGTCTGGCAAGGCCTCCCAAGACTCTTGATTTATTAGTAAAAAATCTGTTTATAATGAGCTTGCCATTTTTCAAGACATTTATGCAGTTATTGTCTAATAACTGTGTGTTAGACTTTGTGTGCGTGTGTGCGTGTGACTGGGGATTGAACCCAGGGGCGTTCTAACTCTGAGCGACACCCCCAGTCCTATTTTATTATTTTTATTTTGAAACCGGGTCTCACTAGGTTGCTGAGGGTCTTGTAAGTTGGTGAGCTGGCCTCAACCTGTGATCCTCCTGTCTCAGCCTCCCAAGTACTGAGATTACAGGTGTGCGTGCCACCATGCACAGCTTACCAAAGCATTTTTGACTCGGGGTGGTTTCAATTTAGGACAAGTTTATTAGCTGTAACCCCATAGTAAGTCAAGGAGCGTGTGTGTGTGTGTGTGTGTGTGTGTGTGTGTGTGTGTGTGTGTGCATGTATGTATATATACCTACATGTATTATTATTATTTTTTTTCAGTACTGGGGATTGAACTCAGGGGCATTCTACCTCCGAGCTATACCCCCAGCCCTATTTTTTATTCTTTATTTTGAAACCGAGTCTCACTAAGTTGCGGAGGACCTCACTAGGTAGCTGAGGCTGGCCGCGAACCCGGATCCTCCGGTCTCAGCCTCCGGAATGCTGGGATTACAAGCGTGCGCCACCACGCCCGGCTCCTACATGTATTATTAAAGAATAAAAGATACTATTTTGGAAGTTTCTCAACTTAAGTGCTGCCATACCTAATTCTGCAATTTGCTTTTAATCACACAAGATACTTTTATCCCTACTATAGCTCTAGCTCATTTATTTTCACGATTTATCACATGATATGACATGAACATGATTCTGTGTGTGTGTGTGTGTGTGTGTGTGTGTGCTACTGAAGATTGAACCCAGAGGCATTTTACCTCTGAACTACACCTCCAGCCTTTAAAAAAAGAAAATTAAAAAAATTTCTTGGCTCACTAAGTTGCTGAGGGTCTCGCTAAGTGGCTGAGGCTGTCCTCCAACCTGTGATCCTCCTGTCTCAGCCTCCCAAGAATTGGGATGACAGGTATGCGCCACTGCACCTGAGTGACATACCCTGATTCTTAAAGCCATTCTCTCTCTCTTTTTTTTTTTTTTTTTTTTTTGCAGTACTGGGGATTGAACTCAGGGGCATTCTACCTCTGAGCTACACCCCCAGCCCTATTTTTTATTCTTTTTTTTGAAACCGAGTCTCACTAAGTTGCGGAGTGCATCACTAGGTAGCTGAGGCTGGCCTTGAACCCGGATCCTCCGGTCTCAGCCTCCCGAATGCTGGGATGACAAGCGTGCGCCACCACGCTGGCAGTCACTCTCTTTTTCTGATGGATATTTTTTTAGGGGGGCATTATCAAGGTCATACTGAATGTTCTTCAAACTCCTGGTCTAACAAATTTCCTGGTGCAACCTCCATGTCACTAGATACTGATAAGTACTGGAGCCAACCAGCATGGCAAGCACCTATGGCACGTGACTGCACAGCCTTGGAAATGGGGCTGGCTCAAATTTAGATATGCCTTGAGCCTAAAATACACGCTGGATCTCAAAGAGAGTGCGAGATTAAGGATGCAAAAATACCACCTTTTGGGCTGATTACATGTGCAAATGACAACTTTCCCAATATACGAAGCTAAATAAAAACATTATTAAAATGAACTCTTCCTGCGTTTTTCTTTTTTTTTTTCCCCCCCCTTTCTGAAAATGTGTCTGAGCCAGGTATGGTGGCACACGTCTGTCGTCCCAGTACTTGGGAAGCTGAGACAGGAGGATTGCAGGTTCGAAGCCAGCCTTAGCAACTTAGCAAGACCTTCAGCAATTTACCAAGACCAAAGATGGGGGGTGGGAGCTGAGGGTGTAGCTCCAATATAGAATGCTCTGGGTTCAATCCTCAGTACAAAATTAATTAATTAATTAATTAATAAAGGCATGCAAAAAACAGGTTGAGACAAACAGGGTTTGAGAGCTAAGCTGGATAATTTTTTTTGTATACAGACTGCTGGAGCCTTTGATATGCTAATCTATTACCAGGAATATCGAGAAGGAGGTGAATGTGGGTTACTGAATTTCCCCAAGCTATTTTACAAAAGGCAGGTGTCTTTTTTTCCCTAATTATTATGTATCTCCTATCTCAAATAATTCCTTCCTTCCTTCCTTCCTTCCTTCCTTCCTTCCTTCCTTCCTTCCTTCCTTCCTTCCTTCCTTCCTTCCTTCCTTCCTTCCTTCCTTCCTTCCTTCCTTCCTTCCTTCCTTCCTTCCTTCCTTCCTTCCTTCCTTCCTTCCTTCCTTCCTTCCTTCCT
>PVLC010006516.1:0-68846 GCA_004027655.1 Graphiurus murinus | reverse complement strand
GTCTCTTCTGGTAAGCTTGAGTTTGAAGTCTAGTTTATCTGATATCATAGTTGCTACTCCTGCTTGTCTCCGAGTTCCATTGGCATGGATTACCTTACTCCAGCCCTTCACCTTTAGTTTGTGGGAATCTTTGCTTGTAAGGTGTGTTTCTTGCAGGCAGCATATAGATGGATTCTGGGTTTTGATCCATTTTGCCACCATGTGCCTTTTTATTGGGGAGTTGAGATCATTTATATTCAGTGTGATTATTGAGAGATGATTTTTAATTCCTAACATTTTGAGTTTTGACTTCTATTTGCAGTAGTATTGTTCTTTTTTGCTTAGCTTTTTGCTTCCTGGAAATTATTGTTTCTCTGGTTCTGACGTTTACTGGTTAGTTCTTCTTTGTAGTTAATCTCTTTAAATCGTTTCTCTAGTGCTGGTTTGGAAGACAAAAATTCCTTCAGTTTCTGTTTGTCATGGAAGGTTTTTATATCTCCGTCAATTTTAAGAGAGAGTTTTGCTGGGTATGAGAATCTTGGCTGCAAGTTACTTTCTTTCAGAGTTTGGAATATGTTACTCCATCCTCTCCTGGCTTTCATGACTTGATTCGATAGGTCTGGCGTAATTCTAATTGGTTTGCCTCTAAATGTCACTTGGCCTTTTACTTTCATTGCCCCTAAGATTCTCTCTTTTGCCTCTACATTGATCAATTTGATTACTATGTGGCTTGGTGTACCTCTTCTTTGGTCTTGTCTTGAGGGAATTCTGTATGTTTCCTGAACCTGTGTGTCTACTTCTCTTTCTATGTTTGGAAAATTCTCTGTTATTATTACTTTGAAGAGATTATTTATTCCATAAGTTTCAACTTCTAATCCCTCTTCTATGCCTATTATTCTTAGGTTAGCTCTTTTAAAATTGGCCCAGATCTCTTCGATGTCCAATTCATACTGTCGTATTTTTTTTCTAAGTTATGTACTATAGATTTATTGTTAGTTTGGTCATCTTCTAAGAGTGATATTCTATTTTCCGTGTGATCTAATCTACTGTTTATAGTTTGCATTGATGCCTTCATTTCAATTATTTTATCTTTTACTTCCTTCAATGCTTCTGTTTGGTTTCTCTTTAGGTCTTCGAATTCTCTGTTTATTTGTTCCTTCATGTCTTCCTTTATTTCTTTAAAGCCTGCCTACATTCTTTCTGAAAATCCTGTATTGTTTCTAGTATTAAAGATCTGAATTGTTCTTCTGGTAGTCTCTGCCATTCTGGGTTGGTGAGATCTGTTATTGAGGGGTTGTGGTGGCTCATTGTTTCTTTGTTATTTTTCCTTTCCATGGTTCCCCTGTTCTTCGATTTATATCTTTGCTGTTCTTGCAAGTTTTCTTGTCCAATCTCTGTAGTTGGGGTTTAGGGGTGACAGGGTGTGTTCAGAGATAGAGTTTGGGTGACAGATCACCATAATAGATGCAAGGATAGGGTAAAGAAGGGTGTAAAGATTAGAGATGGTAGATATTGATATGCGACAGGAAAAATACGAAAAGAAAAGAGAGGAGGTAAAGTGTAGCAGAGAGGAATATGAGGGGGGGGAGCTTGTAAAAATGGTAAGGAGGGGGTTCAATGGCCTAAGCAAGAGATAACAAAGCAAGTATTCATCCAAACAAACATAAACAAATCAAAGCAGTACAAAACTATAACAGAGTATAGGCAGATCAAATTTAAAACAATACCAAAAGAGAATGAAAAAAAACAAAATAAAACAAAACAAAAAATAAAACAAAACAAAACAAAATCTACAAATAGCAAACAGACACCAAAACCAATGCTCTGCTAGTTCGTAAGTACCGAGCTTAAATTTTCACGTGTGTCTTTGGCATTTTTTATTTACTGCTCTGTCAGTGCAGTCAGAGAATTACCCACTGCTAGTTTATGTCTCTGGACTCTCCACTGGGTCTGGCTGCATATCTGTCTCTGATTTTTGCTTTAGCAGTCTAAAAGCCAGGCCTTTCCAGATACCCTGTGTGCATTGGGTTCCTCCGCCCTTCTGGCCCTGTCTAGGCTCTAGCAGGGCAGATGGCTGAGTCTATCCTTTGTTTTGTGAATCCCGCACCCTGCACCCGGGGTGCGCGTAGTCCAACTTACGGCTCCCTGCTGCTCGGCCTGTTCCATTTCTGATGGCTGGGGGCGAAATAGGACAATGATGGTCTGGGTAGCTAACAGGAAGTTTGTGGGAGGGGCTGGTGGCAAAGATGGCAGCCGCTGTTCCCAGTGCGCGCAGGCTCCCCTCTCCAAGTTTGTGTTCGAGTTTCCAATATTCCTTCTCTTCCTTCCGTCAAGAAGCTGGATTCATGGCTGTCCTCTTTCCTCCTTTGTGCCGTCGCTCGCTGTTCCATCTTTGGGGTGAACCGTAGACGCTGACCCGCGGGAGATTCTGCAGACTGTTCCATGGGTTCTGGTCACTGCGAGTGTTGCGGCAATCCCCACCTGGGTAGTTCGTGGAGATCTGGGGCCAACTCCATGCCTGGGCTGTTAGCTGTGTCCCCTTGTAGTTTGCTGCTCACAGTGTCTGGCTCATCCCCGCTGCTCCTTCCACAGCCTAATTCTTCCATGCGGCGCCGATCCACCACTGTGCACAGGGCGCAGGACCGTAGCCCTGGGTGTGGGGCCGCAGCACTGGGCGAGGGGCCGTAGCAAGTTCCCTTGCCCTCCTGAGTCTGCTTTTTTGATCTTCTTTAGGTCCAGTTCAAATTTCACTTTTTTTGTTGTATTTTTCTTCTGTTAAGATGCTCCTTATATGGTAAATTTTGTTCGAAATCACAGTGGCTGGGGAAAGCTGTTTCATTCAGTCGCCATCTTGGATCTCCCTCTCCGCAAATATGAATTTTTAAGCGCAGCCCTCAAACAATGGACTATACAAATAGGTAAGTTACTTACATATCTAAGCTGCAGTTTCCTTGGCAACCTAAATATGTGCTAGTGTAGATGAGATGAGATATAAAGCAAGCTGATGGGATCTTGACACATACTAAAGGAAAGTTTATTAATAGTAAATTTTAGCATACAGTGTGATAGAGCAAAAATGCTATGCTAAATTTCTGACATTCCTATGAATTAACACTTTTTGGATAAATGTATAAAGTTGGTGTTTAAGTTATCAATAGTTTAGATGCAAGCATAAAAAAAGTTTTTGGTTGTTTCGTGGAACATTAAAAGAAATCACTCCATTCCACATCACTTTGACTTTGCTCTGACAATGGTGGCTTCAGCTCCATGAATTTATGATGGAATTAATGCTCATCATGGTTTATATTATATTTGCCATGTACCTCAAGAAGTTATGGAGCATCAAAAGTACACAAAATAAAATATGAGGTTGTCTAAAATACTACGCAGTTCTGATAAAAATATGCTGTCCTATTCTCCAATCTTGAAGCATAATCACCATTTATTATAAATCCTGTCTATGCAAAATATTCTAAGTTATTGTTATATGACTGCAGATAACATTAGGAGAGCGCACTTTGCTCCAGGCAATACTGATAACAATCAATATCAACAATTTTTGTACAATTTTTACTTAAAATATATTCTCAATTTCTTAATATGTTTTATGATTTTCAATTTGCATGCATCTGAACCATTCATTTGTTGGATAGAATTATAAATAGCTTTGTTGTACAGGTTTGATTATGTGTCTTATGAGACACAATGACCCCAGAGTTACCTTTCACGGCCATGAGTTTCACATCCTTGGGTTCGCCCAGCTACAGGTCAACAATGGGACTGCCTCACAGTAGAAAGTTTTTGCATAGCAAGTGAAACAAAGTGAAGAGCCAGCTGCAGAATGCTAGAAAACTGTGCATCTTATAAGGAACTAATATCCAAAATATATGAGGAACTCAGACAACGTAATTGCAAGAAATAAAATATAATAACTCAAATAAAGAAGAATTAGAGACCTCAATAGATGTTACTCAAAAGAAGACATGCGCTGGGCATGGTGGCACACGCTTGTAATCCCAGCATTTGGGAGGCTGAGACCGGAGGATCCGGGTTCGCAGCCAACCTCAGCTACCTAGTGAGGCAGTCCACAACTTAGTGAGAACTGGTTGCAAAATAAAGAATAAAAAATAGGACTGGGGGTATAGCTAGGAGGTAGAATGCCCCTGAGTTCAATCCCCAGTACTGCAAAAGAAGAAGACATGCAAAATATTAACAGGTATTTGAAAAAATTCTCAACATCACTAATAACCAAAGAAATGCAAATTAGCCACAATGAGATTTCATATTATATCTAATGAATGACTGCTACCAGAAACACAAAAAGTAAGTGTTGCCCAAGAAGTGGAGAAAAGGCAGACCTTTTATACTGTTGATGGGCATATAAATTACTACAGACATTAAGGAAAACGATATGGAAATACTTCAAAAAATTAAAAATAGAAATATCATATAATCTATCAATCCTAATTCTGGGAATATAGCTTAAAAACAAACAAAAAATGAAATTAGTACAAGAAGAGATATCTGCACTCTTATGTTTATTGACGCATTATTCACAAGTCAGGATATGGAATCAACCTAAATGTTCACCAAGTAGCAAATGGGCAAAAAAAATATGTTATATAAACAAAATGAAGTAATGTTAACCTATAAAATACAGGAAACCCTGTGATTCCTGGCAATATGAATGAAACCAGAAGTATTATGTTAAGGAAAATATGCCAAGCATAGAAAGACAAATAAGACAGTGATACCACTTAAATATGCAATCTAAAATCTTTAAACTTATAAAAGTAGTGTGGAATAGTAGTTACTAGGAGCTGGGATATGGGGAGTCACAGACTGGGGAGATGATCAAAGTATACAAAATTTCAGTCTGATAGAAGGAATAAGTTCAAAAGATCTATTGTACATGTGGAGTCAATAATTAAAAATAATATATTGTGGTCTTGACAAATTATGAAAGTAGTTTTTAAATCTTCTCACCACAAAAATGAAACCACATGAGATAATTCACATGTTACTTAGCTCAATTTAGTGCATATATATATACATATATATATATGTATATATATATTTATACATATATATACACACACAAATATATAAACATCATGTTTTACATCATAAATTTTATTTTTAATTGAAAATATAAAATACAATATTTTAAACACTTTATAGAATTAAACATTAAAGGTAATGTTTTTAATTCAGATTTCTAAATGAGCATCAGATATCAATGCTTATGATTACAAGATTATATGATTAATATTTTCAGAAAACTATAGAAAAATAGAGAGATCACTTTTTTAAGCCACAAAACAAAGAATTTTATTCTAGTTAAAGATTGTGCCCAGATTAAAATATAAAATTTTCACGGATCATTTACAAAACATTGACAATCCAGCCAACATATAACAAAATTTGTTTGTAATCATGTCATTCACAAGTTTGTTTGAATCCATGTTTTTTACATAGCCACCAAACATAAGAAAAACATGTTTAAAAGCTTAGAAACTGTACATTTGTGGTATTTGTTATGTTTCATGCATTTTAAATATTGTGTCTTCCCTCTCTATGTCTGTACCTTGGGTTATTACCTAGGGTGCTTCATTGTTTTCATGAATAAATTAGTACATGATTTATGTATTGTAACCCCTCCTCTCAAAGAGGCATAATTAGATTTTTCATCAATTACAGCCTTGTGTATGCAAGTTTATGAGGTTTTCATTGTCTTCATTCATTTGCTTACACACACAGAGAGGAACGTGTATGCCATGTTGTTCTACACCATAAAATTGTAAATGATCGTCTTCATCTATCATATTAATAGTCCAATTAGAGTGCACAGCATGATATGGTTCCACCTGAATCACCTCCCCAGGCAAACAAGTAGACAATTTTTCAAGTTATATCCCCAATATTAAGTTTATCATGGAAACTAAGATTTAAATGTGCTGCTCCACTGTTAATAATGCTAAATATTGGCAATCAGGGAGATGCAAATCAAAATACCCTGAGATTTCACCTAACTCCAGTCAGAATGGCAATCATAAAAAACACGAACAACAACATCTGCTGACGAGGATATGGAGAAGTGGGAACCCTAATACATTGTTGGTGGGAGTGCAAACTTGTACAACCACTGTGGAAAACAGTATGGAGGATCCTCAGACGAATGGGAGTGAACCTACCATATGACCCAGCAATACCACTACTGGGTATATACCCAAAAGAATGGAAACCAAACTATCAGACCAATGCATGTGTATCTATGTCTATAGCGGCTCAATTCACAATAGCCAAACTATGGAAGCAGCCAAGATGTCCATCCACAGATGAATGGATTACAAAAATATGGGATATATGCGCAATGGAATTTTACTCAGCCATAAAGAAGAACAAAATCATGTTCTTTGCAGGGAAATGGATGCAACTGGAAAACATTATGTTGAGTGAGATTAGTCAGTCACAAAGAGTAAAGAAGCATATGTTCTCCCTAATATGCAGATGTTAGGGAGAAGATGGGACATAAGAGGGTCCCCAGATGAAAAAGTAGAGACTCTCAATAAACAAAGAAGTTGATTTAACCAAAGGGAATGGACGGGGGGTGTGGGGGGGAGAGCATCCTAAGGCAAATTATGTACTTACACAATTATATCAAGATCACTCACTGAACTGAACTTGAGAGGGAGGGAGGGCAAGGGAGCAGGGTGGGAATTGGGGAAAGGGTCAGATGAGAAATGTGTGCACATTTGTCTTTATCAATTTGCACCTAACAAAAATGTATATATACAAAGCACGAATTATTACAATAAAAAAATTTTTTTAAATAATGCTAAATATAATATTTTTTAAACAGCAAGACTTGCACCCTACACTTCTCACCAGTCCTGTATCTCAAGCAGGACATGAGCCAGTGATTCTTCTCAGCCCAAGTGAAACCAACTCACTCCCTTGTGCTGATTATAAACCATCAAAGAGATGACATTTTCCAGTGTGCCTGGACCATTTGTGAGGGCTTCGATGGCACCACTAAGTCAACGGATTAAAATGCTATCGTTTGTCTACAGGACTCTCCCTTGATGTAAAATGTTTTACATTGTTGGACAATGGAGTAGTCTTCACAAAGCTAATGCTTAATCTAAGTAATGAGGAACATTAATCAAAGTCCAACAGGACTAATCAGGTTTCTGACAATGCGAACATTTAGAAAGTTTGCTAATGAGTGTTTCAAGTGGAAGTGCATGGCTTTATTCTTGGGTGTGACCTCACTGTTCAAGAGCGTCTGCTGGAAACATTAAATTCTAGTAGAAAGGCCAGTGCTGCAGCCTGCCATAATTACCTATAAAAACTTCCTCAGCAACAGTCAGGAATTGCATATATTTGCATAATATACACTTTGAGTGCCCAGTGGTTTTCTGAGCAATGCGCTGCTTGTCAAACTGCATCTCAGGATAGCATCATCTTTTCCTGTAACCACTGAAGAAGGATGAGTCCATTTTGCATTCGTTTTCTGTGTTTGGTACTGAACAAACAAAACATGATGGAGTTCCAAACAAATTCAGAAAGTCTTTGACTAAAATAGGCAGTAAAATAAGAATTAATGACAGGTGGGGAGTAATGTCCAAGCTTTCCCTGCCCATTACTTATTTACTCGTGTGTGTGTGCGTGTGTGTGTGTGTGTGTGTGTGTGTGTGTGTGTGTGTGTTACTTTCCCATCACTATGGTAGGCAGTCTAATGACTCCCCAAAAGGAGTCTATGCCCTGACCCCAGGAACCCAGGACTGTGCTACCTGGAATAAAAAAAGTTTGCATCTCAAGCTCTTTAACTTTACAAGTGTGGTTAAGTTAAAGAGCTTGAGATGGAAAGAGGGCCCTGGATTATCCAAGTGGGCCCAATATAATCACAAGGGCACCTACAAGAGGGAAACATGGGTGAAGGAGTCAGGGTCAAGGAAGATGCTGTGCCCTTGGCTTTCATACTGGAGAGAACACAGAGGGAAAGCAGGCTCCTCATCCCCAATCTTGATGTGAGTCTAGTGAGTCTAGTGAGATTTTAGTCTAGTGAGAACCACTTGGGACATCTAGCCTCTAAATTCTAAGATAATAGATGTGTGTTGTGTTCAGCCATTGAATTAAGGATACCACTCACTTGAAGACAACTCTCCATTTTTTTTTTTGCATGCCACCCATTTGGAGGTCTCTAATTTGCCTCTTAACAATGTCTGTTTCTCTTTTAATTTAGTTTTGATTATCATGAATCAATGGGGTTCTGTGTGGTAGTTTAACAATTGCATCTTGTGTGCACTGATTAAATCATATCTTTGGGTTGAATCTGTGTTGTTAACTTCCACAGATCAGAGAGAACATGTGATACTTGGTATGTGTCTTCCTGTGTCTGGCTTATCCTCTTAACATAAACTCCTTTTCCTTCTCCCTAGAACCTCCAGATATTTGAAATTTTATTTACAGTTGTGCTGGGTGGTTCAGGGACCAAGGTCTTAGAAGAAAGAGGAAACTCTATCTTGTTGTCAGGAAAAGTTCCAACAAGTATTATTGCCATAATTCTTATTGGTCTTCATCTTTTTGTTTTATTACAGATAAGGCAAAAAACAGCTCTTCCTGAAAATTGAGGAGCAAATGCCTCCAGGTGGTATTCTGGTCCCCCTCATTCGGTATCCAGCAGCATTATTCACTAAAGGAGGTCAGGGACAGGCACCCCAAGATACCACCCCCTGTTGTGCTGATTATTTCAAATTAAAGGCACCTAGAGGTCAGCAGGTGCTAGAGCAGTATTTTCACATCTGCTACAGTCCAGACCACAAAGGAAGGACATAATTGCACTTGGCCCAGCCTTGTGCTTTCACCACCTGAACTCAGTCCCAGGGAGAAAGACCAAGGTCATCCAATCCACCTGGACACACACTGTCTTCTACTGAGTCCTGTATGTTCCATAGAGAACCACTTACAAACCATTGTCTGCTCTCTGGGCCCAATGGCTTTATCCCTGGTCATCATATATTTCTCCAAGCCCACCAAATTCCCTTAAAAATCATTTACAATTCCCCTTAAATATGACTTCATTTGCTGCTCACCTCTTCTCCCATAGAAAAGAGGAATACAAGCCTTTGGATTGTCTTGGGCTGGTGGATACTTACATAATGAGATTGCCTCCGTGTGTGCAATAAATTGATGTGTCTTTTCCCTTATTTAATCTGTCTACTGTCCATGCAGTCTAGTGGACCCTCAGAGGGTGAAGGGAAGGAAACCTTCCCCTCCAAGCTAGAAAATTATATAGGTGTTCTAGTTCAGTCCATGTCAGTGAATTTGAGTCTACAGTGATACTCAGTTAATTTAACTTTGGAGGATTTTCTCATGTGCTTTCTTAAATATTTTCAGCCACACAGTCTATTTCAAACTGTGAAGAAATAGAGAATCCTGGTACCCTGCATATATGTTTTTATTACACATAAAATAACAGCCACATGGGAGCACGCCCTTTTCCCTTACGGTGCCCACATTTCCACAGCGTGGTATTCAGTGGAGCTGGTACCTCTGCCTGAGTTACCTGCTATCCAGAGTCTCCATTAACCACCCATCAAACACCTGAAAGTTTTAAAAACACTTCTGGTTTACATGGGCCTCACCAGAGGCCTGTCAAGAGAAGTGTAGGAGTTCAGTAACTGATGGTTTTCCCCAGAAATGAATTCATGCTCTTCCAAATCCTGGAGGAATTGATTAGACATCACTGGTGTCCCTGCTCCAGCTCTAATTAGATCATTTGCTCACCTAATGAAGGATTTGGCCACCAAGTCTACTAGAGGACACGGTCAGGGCCATCTGGCTGTCTTTCATGGCCTCACTGATGCTCTACGGACCTGTACCTCATCCTAGTCACAGGGCCATTTCATTCTGATTTTTTTGGTTTTAATTGGTGCACTGTAATCATACATCTTGATGAAGTTCAGGGTGATAGAGACACACATGCACACAGCACTCATTTAGCCCTCCCTTGGTCACACCCTATTCCTTCCCCCCCTTCCCTCTTTCTTGTGCTCAGCATAGAGACCATCTCATTCTAATGATCTCAATGGTAGAAAAGTCTCCCTAGAGTTTTACTTAGATGAAAATGCTGAATTGACTGTTAATGCTGTTGTCCAAATATTCCTAGACTTTACTTTCTGGGCTACTGGGAGGATTGTAGGTCAGGACCCCCTTTTGGGGGCTAGGGGCCCAAAAGGAAACTGCTAGCTGATAAGTTTCAAACAGCTATCTGGTTTGAGAGCTATATTCCTCTAGCACGACAGCTGGCCATCTTCAAGATGCTGCCTGATCCATCAGCCAGGGTATCTGAGTGACCCAGTGAGCAGAAGAGGCCTTCTGGCTGGCACAAGAAGGACGTGGGCAGGGAAAAAACCTTTGTCATTTGCAGGGATGTTTTCACCACAACATCATCCAGCCTGTCCCCACTGACAGTTATTCAATGTGTGCACAGTAAAATGAGAGTGAGTGAGAACAATTAAGGGACTGGTCTATTTAGTGAGAGTAAAGAAGAGGGGAGACTAGCAAGCAAGAGAAAGCAGAGGAATAAGCCTCAGAAACAAGCCGCTGCTCATTTCTTCATGTATACCCCATAATTACAGTTCTCAATCTTTTACACATAATGACCCATTTCAGTTTCAAAATACTAGGAGGACAACTCTAGGGTAGTGGATGTGCTCTTTGCATTTATTTTTATACTCTATTTTGAAACAAGGTCTCACTTAAGTTGCAGAGACCTCACTAAGTAGCTGAGGCTGGCTGGGAACCAGGATCTCAGGTTTCCAAATTAAGACAGTCTCAGAGTAGCCAAACTCTTAAGACATAGGTTGCAGAAATGAATGATCCTCCTGTCTCAGCCTCCCAAGTACTGGGATTACAAGCATGCACCCCCACGCCTGGCTCTTGTATTTATTAATTGGGAATATTCATGGTGAAAATACGTATACTGTGAATTTACAATTTTGTCACAGCTTTTATTTTAAGACAGCTCTCACAGAGGCACTCTAAATACATGTACGGACATAAGACAAATGGAAGGACATATGTACGAAAGACAGTATTCAGTCTTAGAGTGTTGCAAATGTCCAGAGTTTCATGATGCCTGGCAATATTCCATTCGTCACCATAGATATTTAGCCCTTATTTGTCCAACCAAAGGACAACACCATCTAGTTAATAACTACCTAGGGACACTCCTCCATGGAACACAGTATAATCTCCTTCCAAATTTTTGCTCTCAGAAAAATTCTCCTCTGGATTAAGTAAAAATAAATGAATATATAACTATTTTTCTGAAATTTCAGTATTTTAGCCATTGCCTAACTAATTCCGCAAAGGCATCTATCCCCTTCTTGGAAAGTCTCTGATGTAGCCTCATGGCCTCTTTGTCTTGGACACCAGGAGCAGAAACTCACAATCCTTCTGCCATCTTTCTTCACTTGTCTTCCATCACTTTGGTTGTCTTATGGTTAGTGTGACAAAACAGAGATGCTATTTAGGAAAGCTAAGTAGAAGCTATAGTTGAATCACCCATTTTGACATTTTCTCAGTCCATTCAAATATATTCATGGAACCCACCTGTTGTCAGTCTCAGAGATAATGTAGAGTTAGAAGCTGGCCTCAATTTCCACCTTCCTGGGATCTCAGGTTCCCAAATTAAGACAGTCTCAGAGTAGCAAAACTCTTAAGACATGGGTTGCAGAAATAAATGATATTTATTAATTTATCCTTAGAAATGCAACCACCAATGGACTCAGAATGCTCAATTTCAATACTTATCATGGTTTGCTATCAGAGTAGTGGTCATTGAGCTAAATAAAAATGGGTATAGTCAGAGTCGTCCAATAATAAAAGTTCATATTACCAAACTCTAAAAATCAATTTGCTGGAAAGGTGAACATGCTGAACTAAATAGATACACAGAGATTAATAATTACTCATATCTCTACACTTCTGAGTAGCAGTAGTCAAGTCTATTCTCCTGACACTGCTTCTATTAGGCATTGTACACTTTTCTTTTTCCGGTGACTTGGTGCATGTGATGGTCTGAGACTAGGGATTAATCTCCCTTCAATTCTTTCCTTGATCTCTTTGCTAGTTTGCATTTGCCTTGAAAAGCTGTCTGCTTTGTATTAGCATAATAATAACAACTGCATGTGGAAAGTGTTGATAGCATTTGTTGAAGTCTCAGAATCCTTGTCAATTTGCTCTATTCATGCATTTTTTTCAAGGTACATTTTCCACCTCTCTCCCTCTATGGAATGCTGATATGCTTCTCAGAGAGCCCTGTCTGATCAACTTTGAATTAGAGTTCAAATTTTATAAAGTATATAAAAAATGCATACCGCAAGTGGCAAATTAAGGTTCGTTATTTTAACTTAAGTTGGATGAGCTTGAAATACTCGAAAATTCGAAAATTGTAGGTACTTGCTTTGTTTTAAGTGGAATAGTCATTGAAAAAAAGTATCAGTGGGGAAACCCAATCAAGAATATGAGTATCAATGGCTTTGTAATAAATTGATGCATTTCTGGTTTCAGTGATAAAATGAATAGATCCTTCAAAATATTTTCTAGGGAAGCAAGCAGTTTTGAATAATGCTGAGATTTTTCAAATTTGTGAAGTTTTGAGAAATTATTTCTATTAAAATCTACCTGAACCTTAAAAAATTGTATATGTTATTTTAACAAAATATATAGACAGTCCCCAGTTTATGATTGCTGGACTTATTATTTTTTTTTTTTTACATTAAGATCGAGCAAAAGCAACATGCATTCAGTAGCAACTGCACTTCAAATTTTGATCATTTTCTGGAGTACCATTTGCAGTAGGATTCCCTCTTGATGCTGAGCAGTAGCAGCTCCCGAAGCTCCCAGGAAGTCAGGTAATTAGGGTGGAGAACTGGCAAGGCTCAATGTTGCTAAGCTAAGATGTTAGATAGAGTAAGTGTATTAAACACCTTTTGACTTATGATAGTTTCAAGTTATTATTGGTTTGTTGGGACATAACCCTATCATAAGTTGAGAAGCACTGTATTCCAACAATGCAGAACCAATGTGATTTACTTCTAATTTTGATTAATTACATGAATAATTTTCTAACAATAATAAAAGAAATAGTGTGAAAGAAATATAGCTCCAAGAGATACTGCTCTTATGCTTTTAATCATATGTGCATATACTTGAAGAAGATATAAAAATCGTGAAATGTTATTTTAACTTTCACTATTTTATTAGTATAGAGTTTAAGATAGGCTTACCCTCATGGCAAACAGCTTGAGTTCAAAGTCTTAATTCTCTCTCTCTCTCTCTTCCTTTTTTTGTTTTTCCCCATGTGGGATAAACACTTTCTCCACATAGGGAGAATAATAGATTTCTCATTAAATCATTGAGATGATTAAAGGCTGTGATGATCATGGTATTAGTAATAGAAACAGGTACTAGATGGCAAAGAGTGCTTTCAGATCTCCCCATATTCTTCCATTTCGCCATTCAGAGTACTATTATCATCCTTATTTTTCAAATGAGAAAACTGAGATTTAGCACGGTGACTTCAGCACTGCTCCTGTGATAGTTTGAGTACAACCGGAGTTGCAGGACTTTGGTTGCTGTGTTCTCCTCCATGTGTGAATCATTTGTATTCTTTGTCCATGGCTATTATATTTTGAAACTTACACCTTACGTTGTATAATTCATTATTGTAGAGGACTGGAACAACTGCATTCTTTTTTAATTTATTTCATATGAATGCTTTGATATTCAGTGATTTCATATTTCATTTTAGTTCCACAATTTGGAAATTGGCAAGGATGATCTTTCCATCTTTCTGGCACATTTTAATGTTGATTTGTAATTACTTATCTTTTACCCTATCGCCTAGAATAAGCCTTTTATAATCTCACATGAAGGTTCATTCTCTTGAAATAAATTGCAACTTAATTTCCCTAATACACTACAGTGAACATTTTCTTTCACTTAGTTCATAATTATCTACTTTTTAAAGTAGTACATTGTGAATGACAAAATATTGGGATATTTCTCCTATTAGTGTTCTGTCCCATGAGATCTAAACAACCTATTATCTTTATTGATTAACCTATCATTCATCTGTAAAGTGTTTTAAAATCTGATTGGACTGATATTATTTCATTATATATTGATAGTGACAATATATTTGAAATGATAATATATAATGAAATGATAATGTATATAATGAAATGAATATCATATATCAATTCATTATATATGTGCACACACACATACATTCACATTTCCAAATATATATATGAAATACAAAGAAATGTATAGTAATATTATTTTTTTTCTTTTTCTCCTAGTGGATTCATAGTCATTCAGTTGATTAAACAATAGAGTATCTTGGATTTCCACATGTACATATGTATATAATCTCATATATTTATCTCTACATGACATTTGTTTATATTATTAACTTTTCATTTCCATTATGTCTTCTAATTAATTGTCACCAGAGGTGTCAGTGCATTTGTATTTCAGCCTCATATTATTGATTACCAGATGTTCTTTCCTGTTTGTGGGTCATTTTTGCCCCTCAATGCTCATTTATGGTTTTGTGGAGGAAGTGGCAGCAGAGCCTATCTGCTGAGGGTTAAGTTCTAAAAGCAGAAAATAAAGAAAAAAAGGGCAGACTCCACATCTTTCTCTGATCTCCTTTTCAGTGCATCTGTTGCTAAGGCAGGTCACCAGAGACACAGGGGGAAGCATCTCCTGGGGGTGGCCACTGCCCTGGAGAACCCTGGCGATTTTACTTAGAGACTTTGGAGGTGACTTCTCCTCTTTTCTTGCTTCTGTGTTTGTTTAGATCTTTGCCTCTCTCCTTTTCTTTTCCTTAGGTGGGTAAACAACTGCTTTGTGATTGATAGGAGAGAAAATGTCAGATGATAGTGAATAAGTGTGGGAGGGCAGACTCTGATGATCCCTGGGTTTTAGCCCCTCCCTCCTTCTTGTGCATTAGCCACCTGCTGACTCGACTTTCTGTTGTAGAAATACATGCAAGTCACTCCCCAGATGACAGTCCTTCCTTATTCTTTTTGCAGTTGTGTGTTTACCCCTTTTTATTCCTTCCTGTTATAAGTTTGAGAAATAAACACAAGTTAGTCCCTCTTAATGACCTAGCCACTTCTTAAAATTTCCAGCACCAATCCTTACATTAGAGACCAAATTTCAATCCATGCTCAAAGAATATAAGCGTACAAAACATAACAAAAGTCTAGGAGTGATGATACACAGCTGTAATTCCAATACTGGGGAGGCTGAGACAGGAGGATTGCAGGTTTGAAGCCAGCCTCAACAACTTAGTGAGACCCTCAGCAACCTAACAAGGCCCTGTTTCAAAGTAAAAAATAAAATTAAAATGATTAAAGGTAGCTAGGCCTGGTGGCGCACGCTTGTAATCCCAGCATTTGGGAGGCTGAGACAGGAGGATCCAGGTTTGTGGCTAGCCTCAGCTACCCAGTGAAGCACTCTACAACTTAGTGAGACCCTGTTTCCAAATAAAGAATAAAAAATAGGGCTGGGGGTATAGCTTGGAGGTAGAATGCCCCTGAGTTCAATCCCCAGTGCCTCAAAAAATGATTAAAGAGTAATTTTTATTTTTGTGGCATTTTAATTTTTAAAAAGGTTATGTTATGTTTAAGTGATGGTACAAGATAGTACAGTAAAAATGAGCACAGAATATAAAACAATGAAACTTGGTATGCCAACAGGTACACAATATGAAATGCAAGTGAAATATCAAAATTGTAAACATTCATGCAATTTTATTCATAAGGTGATTCAGGGGTTCAAGTTGGAAATAGCCTTAATGTCTCTATACAATACTAGTAGCCTTCTATGCACCAAGCATTTGCAGACACACTGCAACTAATATCCCACCCTCTCAGTGACGCTCCTATTCCACAGTTCTAACAGCTGATGGGGAACATCTAGGGGCAAATGTCTAGTACATGGCAGAGCCAAAATTCAAACTCAGTGCTTCTGGCTGCAAAACTACATTCTGCTAATTGCATATACAGCCGTGGCGAGAAAATGCAGACGATAAATTAAAAACCGTAAATAACATCCTGAAATTTTTAATCCCACAGGAAATGGATCCATAACGTTATAATTTTACTATAGGCATAATACATTTCTACCATCTCTAACATTTTGTTGCCTTCCAAGTAATGATTTCTCTTGAAAAAATGTCATAAAGGTATTAATAACTTCAAATCTGCCAAATAATCTATCACCTCCTCTAATATTGATTACCAAAGATATGGTGACATTATAATTTTAAAATCAATATTTTAATAGTCTAACTTGATGTCTGAAAAGTTAGAAAATAATTATATTTATAGATCTTTTCCCTCAAGCTGTTTTTGTTCTCATTAGAGGAGAAAGGTTTTCTAGATGTAAATCACTCAAGAAAAAAAAAAAAAGAAAGAAAGGAAAAAATATACTGCCAGCCTTACCCAGCATCAATTGTAACCACCTTAGTAAAACATAGACCCCAAATTAGACAAAATTCACTTTCAAATTTTCTGCAGCCAACAGAGGCACCCTTCTATACTACTTTGAACAATGTTCCACGTAAAATAGAGCCACCATTCTGCAATTACCTCAAACCACAATATTACTCTTCCTTACTAAACATAAGATCACAGACAGTGAAATAGCAGTCTTTAGAGACAAAACATGAAGATTTTATTCTTTCTATAATGTCTTTTATTTTTGCTTTTGTTATTGTCACAGATGGGTTAGCT
Source organism: Graphiurus murinus (assembly GCA_004027655.1). Lineage (NCBI taxonomy): Eukaryota > Metazoa > Chordata > Mammalia > Rodentia > Gliridae > Graphiurus > Graphiurus murinus. The sequence goes on along the minus strand of PVLC010006516.1, from coordinate 52,044 downwards.
TTAGAAGAACAAAGTAGTTTTCATAAGCATTAGTCTCTGCATTTACAAAATGAACTTAATAATGCACATCCCACAGGATTTTGGTGAAATGCAGACAATGTTGAGTCCATAAAGCATCTAGCAAAAGCAGTCAGCACTTGCAGAAGTGTGTGGGACAGACAATGCCTCTTCTGCGTTCTTGTTCTCCTCTCTGAACCTACCTTATTATTACAACTAATAGCACTGGTCTTTCTTTGTTTCCACCCTAACCATTGCCATCTCTCATCACTATATCATTATGACCATCAGCAGCATCATCACCATTCTTTCGTTTAGATTCTTGTTCAATTCTAGGCACCATGTCAACCACATAATAAACCCTCCAGGAAATTGTCAGGGCTAGAATAGTGAGGTATCTCATGCAGAGATTCCACAGCTACTGGATTTCTCCTCTTTGGGTTCTTAATATCAAATTATCCCAGGACTCTGGAATTGATCCTTTTCTGCTACATTTGTCCATCAATACTCACTTCATCAATTATCTTTAGTCTCATGGTTTTATAAACCATCTCTATACCAATGACATAAATGTGTGAATACATATACATACATACATACATACATACATACATATGATCAGATAATTCCTTCAACTTCAAATTCACATTAAGTAGCTGCTCTTTTTGAGATATCTAATATATTTCTCAAATGTAACATTTTCAAGTAAACTTGGAACATCTATCTTCAAAAATATTTTCTGCTACCATTTTTTTTCTTTTTTGGGGGGAGTATTAAAGGCATTTCTACCTCTGATCAGGCCAAACTTTTGGAATCACCTTGACTCTACTCCTACCCCATCTAATCAGGTAGCTCACACCATCTTAGCTTAGTACGGAGAATGTGACACTCTACAGCTAACTATCATGTCTCTCTGCCCAAACACTATCTTATTCTTGTTCATATTTGCTTGTTTGTTTGTTTAGGTAATTTAATGGCTTCTTACTGGTCTGGTCTTGCTTATCCTTTTTCCCTTCTCTCTCTTCTTCCCTCCTTTCCAATACAGTAGTTCTTGCCATTGTATTAGAAAGTAGGTTAGATTATGTCACCTTCTACTCTTATGGCATCCCATTACAAACTGAACATAAGGACCTCAGTCAGTTGTCTAAGAGTCCTCTACATCCTCTACCCATCTGAAATGTCTGAACTCAGCACATCTTTTTCTCAGCATCACTAGATCTGTTATCACTGTGATACCCTCTTTGCTTTCCTATAACAGCAGGTATATTCCTACTCCAGGCCCTTTGCTTGAACTCCTCTTTTTAGAATAATCTTTATGGTCTTCTTCTTCACCTCTTTTGGGTTTTTGATCAAACACATCATTCTCAATGATTCATTTTTTGGCAACTATATTGAATGTCCACAACATGTGCCATGCCAACATCCCAAATCCTTCTTCTTAGCCTTAATTTGCCCATGACAGAAGTTACCTTTTGATATTTTATATGTTATTTGTTCATATGCTTGTATTTTTCTACTAGATTATAAAGGCTATGGGATAAGAATTTTATTTCAGTTTTATCCATTGGTAGATCCAATAAATTTAAAACAGTCCCTGACAATCAATAAATGCATTTGAATAAATGAGTGGATGACTGTGCTGAATTCTAGCTGAGAAGTTACAATGGATTGCACACACAAGAACCGCTGAGGATGTCAGAGGATGCAGCAAGGTCTTGAGATGTGTGCTTTGGAGAGACATCTCTGATGGCAATGAGAAAAGACCAGATGAGTTTGGTTAGAATTAAGAAGTAGATGAGCATGTTACTGCAATGGTGCTATGGATTATGTAATCTAAGTTCTGAAAGTCCAAAAGCAAGAGTGCATTCAAGAGGAACCATGCAGATATTTAGATGATTTGTCAAGTGGTTTGGAATAAAATGTAAAGATGAAAAAGATACTAAGACTTAAAATTGTGTTTTGATAGTATCTTTTTCATCTTTAGATTTTATTCCAAACCACTTGACAAATCATTTAAATATCTGCCTATAACAATATTGTAAACAACAAATTCAATAGTTTATCATGAAATCCAAGGAAATGTTGCAAATATAGAGAGTAACATGAGTTTGAAACCTGTCAGTGATTTTGCCTTTCAGATACCATATAAAAATGTCCAGGACACTTTTGGTTGTCACAATTAGGATCAGTGGGGGAGTGCTACTGGACTGTCTTGTACTTCAATGCCCCTACCATGAATCTATAGCCTGTAAAGCCCACAAAGAATCATGATCCCAGTGCAACTAGTGCCAAGATTGAGAAACCCTGAATTTAAGATATGTTATATATTCACAGCAAACCACTCAAAACTCAAATTTAGAATTCAGGAGAGATATTATTTCCAATAATGTAGTTTAATATTCATTGGCTAAGTGTTTCTGATGTATTTGTGAGGAAAGCTAAAATCATCAAGAAAATATAGCTCAAATAAGAAGTCATACACATAACCTTAGCAAACACATTTACATGTGTACAAACAACTAAATAGAATGAGTGGGGTGGAAAAACAAAATTAGGATGAAATAAAGTGAGAGATGGGATGAACTTGGAAGAAAAAAAGTTGAAGAAGACAGTTTGGAGGATCCTCAGATAAATGGGAAGGAACCTACCATAATCCAGCAATACCACTTCTGGGTATCTACCAAAAGAATGGAAACCAAACTACCATACTAATGCATGTATATCTATACATATAGGCATACAATTCGCAATTGCAGAACTATGGAACCAGCCAAGATGTCCATCAACAGATGAATGGATTACAAAACTATGGGATATGTACACAATAGAATTTTACTCAGCCATAAAGAAGAAAAAAATTATGTCATTTTCAGGGAATGGATAGAACTAGAAAAATTATGCTAAGTGAGATTAGTCAGTCACAAAAACTAAAAAAATCAGATGCTCTCCCTAATATGTGGAAGCGAGGAAGAAAGTGGGTCATAAGAGAGACTCTAGAAAACAAAGGAGAAAGTTTAAATGAGCAAAGAATGTGACCTAACTGAAGGTGATGGGAGGAGGGGAGAGGGAAACACCCTAATGCACATGATGTACATTTACAAGCATATCAAAGTCAATCACTAAGCAGAACATGAGAAGGGGGGAGGGAGGAGACAATGGGATGGGAATCTGAGAAGGGTTAAATGAGTGATGTGTGCATGTATGTCTCTACCAGTTTGTACCTCATTAAGATATATGATTACAATGCACTAATAAAAAATAGTTGAGGAAGACTTGAAATGACAAGTGCATATATATATATATGTGTGTGTGTGTATACACACATATGACAAGTACATATATATGTGTGTGTGTGTGTGTATACACACACTTTTTTTTCTTTGAGAAATGGAACTTTACAAGGACTAGGCAGGGGCAAGGTATGGTGAGTCAATAGCAGAAGTTCTGTAGCAGGAAACCCTGGACAATTGGCATGATGGTGGTACTATCACTGAAACTGAAGAAGGCAAGAGCAGAGGTACTTTTTAAGGTTAAGCACAGAGCAAGAAGAACAACAATATGGGGTTGGGAGAAGAGAATTTATTGACTTGGGAGGGGCCCTCCTTCTTCTGCTATTGACTCTTTGATCCCTAGTATTTCCTCTTTTGTAAAATTGGGACGACTCACTCAGGCCATAGGTCTGTGGCCAGGACTAAATAGTCTCTTGTACATGGAGCGCTCATTCCATCCAGGTTCCTTCACATGCCTTCCCCTTCCAAGCTGTGTGTCTTGTTCTATTTTCTAGTGCTATGACAGAGTACTCAGGACTAGGTGCTTTTTAAAGGATAAAGTTCTATCTGGGGTCATGTTTTTGAAGGCTGGGACAGCCTAGGCGATGACAACATCTAGCCAGGGTCGTTCTGGTATTTCATCTCATGGAAGAGTCAATGAGGTCATCCACAAGGCACAAATTCACACTTTATAATAACCTATCATGATAACTAACCCATTCTGCAAGAGTTGCCCCACTCCCATTAGAAAGACATGAACTCTTTTAATGATCTGATTCCCTCTTAAAATCCACATTATCCCTCATACCATACTCTTGGGAATGAAATGTCCAACACATGAACTTTGGGGGAACACATTCAAACATGGCAATCAGTCTCCTTTTGCTCAGTCTCTTGGGGGGCTGGGATCATGGCAGGTGTTGATGGGAGTTTAAAGGATAAGGAGAGAGAGTTGAGGGCATTTCTCCCCCTTCCTTGTGTCTGGAAGTATTTCCTCCATAGCTGCAACCTCTGAAAACTCACTTCTCCCTCTGTGTTCTCAACTAACTCCCAGCAGCAGGACCTTGGTGCTGGGCCATGGTCCCATGGCAATAGTGGGAGCAGTTCTGTGTCTTCTCATCCTCATCCACTCCCAGGATCTCACAGGCCTCTTGAAGCAGCTGGTTTCATATGTAAATAATCAAGTGGACTAACCTCTGTTTTAATCAGTTTCGGGGTGCTCAATGGCCCTGACTAATGCCACAGGTGACTAACAAAAATGATGTGAAGCACACACCTTTGGGGTATTCTATAATAAGATGGAAATATTAACAGTAAGCCCAGGTGAGAATGTGCAAATCATCAAGAGCTTAGCACATGTCTGATACCAATGCAGCACTTATGCAAAAATAGATAATGATCTTTTCCCTGAGTTGTTCATGCTTTATATTTACTATTTTCTGCTAAATGAGAGCCAAAAAAATTGTTTAGGAAATAATCTTTTCTGTGTACAGACTCATGAAAATGATATCCCTTGAGTTTCTGTATAAAGAATTTTGGAATGCATAGACAATATTTTTGATTACTTCAAGTTTCAAACTCCTAAAATGGATATTTCTCACAAGGGCATTCAATGAACGCTGAGAGCAGACACAGTTTTACTGGGGAAGCTGCTTCTGTATGTGTGAATTAATTTGGTGGGGGAGTGTTGGTTTCTTCCACTGAAATTGAGCACAGTGATGTCTTCAAGAAACATAAGGGAAGAAACATCTTGAATATTTTTTTTGTGTTTTTCTCAAGGATCTTTTCTAGGTACTTGAAATAGCAGTGATGTCAGGTTATCCATACAAGAGCCATATTTAGTTTTAGCTAATTTTCCTTCAAAGCAGTTAATCCCATATAGCCTATGCTATAGTTTGGATCTAAAATGTTCCCAAGGACTCTCAAGTTAAAGACTTGGCCTCCAGATCATGATATTATTCGGAGGTAGTGAAAGCTGAGAGGTGGGGACTAATGGGAGGAAGTTAGGTCATTTGGGTGGATCCTTGAAGAAGTAGTGGAACCCGGCTCCTTCCTCTCTCTTTGCTTCCTGGCTGCCATGAGGAACCTCATTGGCCACATGCTCCTGCCATTACTGTGCTGCCAAAGGCTCAAACCAACAGGGCAAAGAGATCCTGGACTGAAACCCTGAAACCCTGAGTCAAAGTAAACATTGCCTCCTTTTCAGTTGATTATCTGCAGGAGTTTGCCATAGCCAGAGAAAGCTGACTCACACAGCTTAATCTTTGTACGCCAAAGTTTTTTAAAAATGAAACTAACCATACTCCTCTCTTTACAGAACTGTAATTACAAGATGTAATTACAAAATTTAAGAATTACAAAAATGAAATTCTTATGGAAAGGACAAAATATAAGTGGAGGAACTTCCTCCCGTGGCAGGTATGGTACTCTCCCTCCAGAACTCTGGTTTTCTCCAGTCTATGACTCCTTCAACTGGCTTTTATATATTTAAATAGGCAGAAGGTCACAACACACGGAGACTGGCCATGCTCAGTAGGATACAGTCTACCACCACTTCCAAGAGTCTTACCACTGACCTACACACTAGGATGGGAGGAGGGAGTCAAGTTAAAAGTTCTCAATGAAGAGAAAGAGTGAAGGAATATTATTTTCCTTTCTCTTCTGCTCTTCCCAATTTGATTGAAAAGTGTATAGAAGTTTAATGTTTGTGTCATCTCCAAATTTCTGTGGTGAAATGTGAGACTCTGATGCCATGATATTAGCAGGTGGGGCCTTTGACATGTGGGTCTTGAAGCTTGCTGAGATTAGGGCCCATATTGAAAAAGACCCCAGTGAGTTCACTGTCCTTTCCTCAAAGTAAGTCCACAACAAGGAACCTTCTAGAACCATGACATGAGTCTTCACTAGGGCCACATCTCCAGCGCATAATATGTTTGTTACATCAACCTGAGTGGACCAAGACAGGTTATTATTCTAATCCTCAGCACCCACTAGCAGAGTCCTTTACAACAGACAGACACTTAATCTTTCTTAATCTTTTTTAATGTATAAAATGGCAACATTAATAGGCATGCATCCAATTCAGTCACCTGTAGTGAGAATCACATAGCATATGTACAAAACTGTGTTACATACACAGTTATCAAAACTGAGCAATGAGTTTTTATATTTAAATAAAGTTGTGTTTTGAAGGGTAAGGTTTTACAAATAGTATTTATCCTTGAGATTCTGCTCATTTACTGGCCCTGAGCAAGCGCACATCCAGGTAACCATGATGCCCTGTAATTCTGTAATTTTCCTCGGTGCCTATTATTAAGCTGATTATGCCTGGTGGACAATTATCCAGTTACGGTTCATGGGTCCTGAAAAACAGATTCAAAGATCATGAAACAGTGTTGTTAGCTAACTGTCACCAGGGAGATGATTACCCAGTGTTAGGCAGCAAAATTAAAGGAGACTTGGAGAGATGGGATAAAAGCTTTTTCACTTTGCCCTTCCAGCACCTGACCTTAGCATCCATGATTGCCTATTATAGTTGAAAAAAGAAATACCCCATAAAGTCATGGCAGGCATTTGTGATTGTAGGTTTTAGTAATAGTACTCTTAACTGAGAAAAGAAAAGGACCCTAAGACCACATTTGGGGCCTGGGGTATCGGGAACCCCAGGCTAAACCCTCAACCATGAGGCCCCAATAAAGACGATGCCTGAATGTTGCTGATTCAAACCTCTCTTTATTATACATCTCTCTCTGGGATCGAGGGCACTACCCAAGCAGTAACAATCACAGCACAGGAGCCGTCTCTCCAAATAGTGCCTTTCCAAAAGACTCCCAATAACCCCTCTCTCTGTCTCCAGCAACCCACCTTCCACTAGCAACCCAACAACCACCAGCAACCAACAACCTCTCCTCCCAGAACTTCTCCATCAACCCACTCCAACAACAACCCAGCCAGCCTCTCAACATGCGAGAGGAGGAGGCTCTTAAAGCCACACAGGGGCTAAGCCACTAGGCGCCTCATACAGCTCTCACCTGGGCCGGCCACGAGTCAGGTGTGCTGGTGCATGCACTCTAGCATAGGGCAGCCCCAGGATGTTACCACCTGCAGCCACTTCTGGCACTCTGCCAGATGCCATCTAGAGGATATCATACCTTCTACAGAGAACAACCCATGTAGAAGTTGGCCTGGAATCTTGATGTGTTTTATTTTGTTTTTCTCAAGAGGCCTACAGCTGGCCACAAATCACCATGGAACAGTTAGATTTTTCTCTAAAGCCATCCTGTCTGATTCTCCATCAGCACTGCTGCCCCAGCTCCTTATGCGGGTGACCAGGCAGATGCTAGTTTTTTTGTTTGTTTGTTTGTTTTTTTCTTTTTGTGGTACTGGGGATTGAACTCAGGGACATTGTACCTCCAAGCTATACCCCTAGTCCTATTTCTTTTTATTCTTTATTTTGAAACAGTGTGTCACTAAGTAGCGGAGTGCCTCACTAGGTAGCTGAGGCTGGCCACAAACCTGGATTCTCCAGTCTCAGCCTCCCAAATGCTGAGATTACAAGTGTGCACCACCATGCCTGGCTCAGATGCTAGTTTTAAGTCAGTGCCACCAGACCCTTGCCAGCCCTAGCTTGGAGGAGTAGAGTTTCCCTGTTGCTGGAATCATGTGGTTATGAAGGTGATTCCTTAATGCATCTGAGTCAGGACTTTGCAGAGATTGGGACCTAAGTTACCAATACAGTATGTCCTTTAAAATTCTTCTTCATGGCCCAGAGCCACCTCTGTATGCTGTAATCATACATCACTCTTCTTCCTCATTTAAATCATGCCTAATTCTCAATCTTCTCCCTCTCCCCTCTATCTCTTTATTGGTTCCATGGAGAATGTTCTTGCCTCAGTTCGGCAGAGTGCATTCTGGTTGCCAAGTCCCAGTACTTTCCCTCAGGCTACCCCAGCCTGGACGCTTCCTTCACAGGAACTCTGCTCTGTGGAGTGGTTCAACCTCCACAACCTGTGATTCTCTAGACACAGCAATTTGGCCATAAGGGAAAGATTGTTGAAGTGACAGACATCCTAGCCCTGGAGCTGGGACATTCTGAGTTCTGGTGACCTCTGTTGCGTTTCACTAGGGTCTCATGAGGAAAGCACATGTTCTCTAGGCATGTCCCTCAGCTACAAAGAACAAATTTTGAATAGTGCCTTTCTAGTTCTTAGGATTTGAGATGCTCTGCGAATAGAACCAGCGTTGAGTACAAGCCCAGCTATGGGAGATGCTAGCTGTGGGAGAGGAATGGTATTATCAGAGAGCACTTGTCAGTATTATTGGCATCCCACCAGCTTACTTCTCTGTCACCAGGAGGGAAAGGCCTAAACTTTCTCCCCAGTGCAACAACTGGTGACCAAGAAACTCCTTAAGAAGCATTTAGATCTTGCCCACTGAAGTAGCCCACAAAATTGGATGGAATCATTGGTTTTAAAAAGCACCCCCCTGGCTAATGGTAATGATGAATATTGCACAACAGATCCAAGAGGGGTTCAGGGAAAGAAGAGGAAGAGACAGAAGAGCAACCATCAACTAGACAAAAAAAAAAAAAAAGTATTATTGAAGGGAAAATAGAATGGCATCCCCAATAGGCAGTCAGCAGCCCACTCAACCAGATGCCTCTGTGAGGGGGAGTGCAGAAACAGTCAGTAGAAGCTGTGAACTCAGTCCTGTGTCTGTGAAGCAGTGTGGGGTCCAATGGCTAGAGCTGGGGCCAGGCTCCGGGACTCAACCCCGGCCCTCTGGCATGCCACTGTTGGAGCTGAGCAAGGAACCAGCCTTGCTCTGTAAAAGCCTCCTCATCCTGAAGACAACGATGCTAAGAAAACCCATGTTGGAGGAACTTTTGAGGATTAAATGAATATTAAAGATGTGCAGCCCCTAGATTAACAGCTGGCCCATGGGTAATCCTCAATATCATAATCCATGATCATCTCCAAGGACTCTGTATGCCTTTCAAAGCTGTCATCCCCTGACCTCCCTGGCCCTGGTCCTTGTCTTCTCAAATCTGCCAATGTTCCTTCTCTCTGAGCCCTTCTGGTACTCCTTATTCCCATATATTATAATTTTCTCCCTCTCCACTCTGATGCTTTCCTCTGCCCATGGAGGTGCCTGTTTCTCTTTCATTCACTCTTTATGTTGTATCTTGAAGCATTTTGGTGGTCTAATAAAAGCTCTGGATACCTCATAAAAGAATTCATAGATCAAATATCCTTACAACCTATATATGCCAGATTAGGCACTTCCCATGGACCTATTACTTGAGATTGTGAGATGTTTCCAACTTATTATTTTTCCACTGAATGTCCTCTCTGAGTTGACTTCATCTCTCTCTCTGACCTTCCATATACCCCCACTGGCATGAGTCAGTGACCTTGCTACACACCCTGTGACATTTCAACCTATCATGCTGCATGCATGTGACCTGTTGTTAAGAAGATGTGTCTCATCAGCATATGTATCCACTCACAGGCACACAGAGATGGACTCCCATTCTTTTGGAATAAATGGAAAAAATATAGTAAGTGTCAAAGTACTTGCCCAAACAGAGTCCTCTAAAATATAAGTGTAGAATCTCCCTTAAGATTAAGCATGCCCAGACCTCATTTAAACCCCCAAACTCTCATTAGAGCACATGAAGGATAATAAAGGTCAACATGTGCCTTGTGGATGAACTCACCCACACTGATGGAAATCATGAGCAGCCAGTAAAATGCATCGGCATACATCTCAGTTTGAAAGATGTCTACCAAAAAGAATGACTTTTGATGTAGAATGTGTCACTCAAAGCAATTCACTCCATTGGTAATTGGATAATGACAAGTATCTAACTAACTAACAACTTGGAGTTTATAGAAAGGCAGCCACCATGTCAGTCCTGGTCTCTGACAGCAGATAGAACTGGGTCTTTGCCATGTGACACTGAGCACATTCTTATCTTCTTCCCACTCTGTTTCCTCATGAATAAATTAGAACTCATGCATTAGCAGGATGGGGTGAAAGGATACACTGCAAATGTTAGCATCCATGGCCCAGCACCTGCTCTGGCCAGGCTCCCAATAAACTTGGATTTTCCCATCCCCTTCTCCAACTCACAGAGCACATTTTCCCATCTGATGTCCCCCACATCTTCTTCCTCTACGTCCCTGAAATGAGAGAAGCACTCCTGTCCTTTCAACCTGATTTCAAACGTACTGTCTTTGTCTGCAGATCATTTGATTAAGCATTCTGTGAAGAGGTGAGGTTATGATGCTCATTACTGATAACAATTAAAACCCACTTAAAGAGAACACTGTTTTGCAAGGGAGGATTCCAAAACCTTGTGATCGTAGAAGATAGATAAACAGGAACATCTGCTCTCAGAATAACATCCATGATCATAAACCAAACATTTCCTCTTGTAGCAACCATTATCTAGAAAGGCTCTCCTGGTATTCCTTATCTGTGTAAAATCCCTGCAGTACATTTAGGGTACTATAATCTTCCTCTCTGGTTGTCATTCAATCTTTCTCTTTCTCTATCTTTTTTGATTTTGTTAATATCACTGAATATCATTTTTAAGGCCATAAAGGGACCATCATTGCATTTATATTATTGTTTATGCCAACAGAGCACTGTATTTTGTAAATAAACATATGTCTTAGCATTTTCCTTCTCAACCTTGGTTTTAATGTGATGTTATTCTTTTCTATTATACAGAATGAAGATGGTCTACAATTTGGGGGAGTTTCACTCCCTTTTGGATTTTGCTTATTTTAAAGGAGGGTACTCAGCTTTAGAAGTTTCCCAGACAGCTGAACTTGTTGGTGTTTTGACACTCATCTATGCTCCATATGGGATCGGTTGAGGAACATGACTCCCCATTTCAAGTGTAGCTTACGCAGTGGTCCATGTGGTGATATGGAGCCATTGGAAGAATAGCAGAATAGCTTGCAGATATTCCAACGTCTGAGGCCAGTTCAAGACAATTAGTACCAAAAGAAGTGCCCAAATCCTCTGAATTGTTGGTAAAGTGAGTTCATGTTCCCAGTGGCTTTAGATAATCTGAATGCATATAGCAATTATACTCAAGCTCTGGGGATCTCTCTGTAAATCTTTAGAAATGGAGAAAAATAGCTGAATTTCCTGCAGAGGCATGTATTTAATATCTGCTCTTTGCCATTAGGTCTAATTAATATTCCTAACTATAGTTATAATGACCAGCTTATAGCCAGACCATAGCTAATAGGTAAATTTTGCTTTCTTTTGCTTTGATTTTTTAAAGATTTTCCCCTCCAAAATTACTGGTTAAAAACCAGCGATAATATTCCCAGTTTGCATGCAATATGTTCTGCTAATAACTTCAAAGATAGCCTGAATCCCGATGATGAGGAATTAGCTTCTCAAACCACTTTTCCCATCAGATGGTGTGTTTTCCCTGGAGAGATGAGTCTCGGGTGCTCACTCCTGGATAGAAGTTCTTATGTCTTCTAGGCATGGACACCTGTAATCTCAGTACCTGGGGTGCTGAGATGGGAGGATTTGCAGGTTTGAGGCCAGCCTCAGCAACTTAGTAAGACTCTTAGTAACCTAATAAGACCCTGTTTCAGAATAAAAATAAATCAAAAGGGCTGAGTTTCAGCTTGGAGGTAGAATGCACCTGGGTTCAATCCCAGTACCAAAAAGTATAATAATAGAAATAATAGCATAAAATAAAGAAGTTCTATGTCCTTAAAGCAATTCTTTTAGCAGGAGATGACTTTGAGGCAATTCTCTAGATAGATTTTCCCCATCCAGTGTTAATTAGTAAGAAACATAGAAAAATAAAAGAATTTAATTTCTCCTCACTTGCCTCCCTGAACATGACTACCTGTTTCCTTCAGCCTTTCCTGGTGGCTTTGGCCAATAACTTCCTTAACTTTGATGAGCATCCTTTTCCTGTGCTCTTCCAGTCTGGGGCTAAAGGTTGAGTGATCTCATGGGAGTCTCTCTCTCTGCTTCTCATTGACTTGTCATTCTTTTTTATCTTGCTTTATTTTATCATCATCATAATCAACAACAGCAGCCTTTTCACCACAATTTTGCAGTACTGGGGTCAAACGTAGGTATTTTAGGCATACTGGACATTTACTCTTCTATTGAGATATGCTGCCAGGTCCTGGTCCTGTGTGTGCTGGTCTCTCAATTGCTTTGTAGTTTTTGACATCCTCTCAAAAAGATCTGGGGAGGGCCAGGCGTGGTAGTGCATGCTTGTAATCCAGCATTTGGGAGGCTGAGACTGGAGGATCCGGGTTCGAGGTCAGCCTCAGCTGCTTAGTGAGGCCCTCCGCAACTTAGTGAGACCTGATTTCAAAATAAAGAATAAAAAATAGGGTTGGGGGTGTAGCTCGGTAGTAGAATGCCCCTGAGTTCAATCCCCAGTACCAAAAAAAAAGATCTGGGGAAAATACATAATACGTAATTCATTATTCACACTTTTCCAATAAGGATGTATATAAACAGAAAGATATATCTAATAGCTTCTTATTTTCTGGTGTTCTTCTGAATTCCATCTGTCACAAAACTTAGAAAACGGGAAAATGTCCACATTCTATTACTAACTTTAGAGAGACTTTGAAAATATACATGAAATGTTATGTTTGGGCTTTGACTAGTCTGATTGTGTTCCCAGAACACTGTCCTGGTTTTCACGGTTGTACTTGTAACAGTGAAGTATGCAAGGCAAACAGGCAGGTAAAGGAATACAATTTCAGTTAAAGATTTTTCTGCAAGAACAACTCAGACCTATAGTATAGGGACAGAGAAATGTTCTAATTGGGTGTCTTTGTGCCAGACTCAGGCGTCATTGCTTATGTAGGCTCTTGGCCTAAATTCGAACTTCTACAATGTTGAAAACCTTCATTGTCTATGAAATAACAGCCAATGTGATCACAAGCTAATGAAAAATTGTCCATTTCAAAGAATAGTGTGTGGTTCATTTCCGAAAAACTCTTAAGTGACATGAAACCATTTTTGAGAAATCAGTCTTATGTAGGAACACAAGCCATGGGCTTTTTTATTATTATTTTTTCTGCCAGGGGTATTCATTAGCACTAACAAGGTCGGAAGCATCAAATAGTTTTCTTTGACAAATGTAGGGCCCCATTAGATTTCCCCAGGAATTGATTGTAGTCACTTTTATATTGAACTCATGTATGTAATTTTGGACACAAGTGTTTTCATTTGCAATCTTACATTTCCAGGTTGTAGTAACCCACAAATTGCAGAGTTACCAAGTGCAAAGGCAGCTGGGTTTGAGGCGCTGAGAACCTCGACAATGGTTCTTTCAAAGATGAGACTAGAAGAAACAATTAAAGTATCCTATCTCCATAGAACTTTTTAGGGTGTGAGAAAGAGGAGAGGTAAATAGAAACACATGAGGAAGAACAAGTAATCTGAGAAATCTTGGAGAAATTCAAGGCACTGTTTCTCCAAATCACGGTGGTAGGATCTGTTTTCTGTATTTATGTTTATTTTACATCCAATTGCAAGGAAGTGAATTCAATCGGCAGCCTAAATGATCTTGGAAGAGGATCCCAATCTCCGGATGAGAACCCAGGCTGGCTGACACCTTGGTTTCAGTCTTTTAAGACCCTCAGCAGAATGCACAGTGACTTCATGCCTGGATTCATGGGGAATTGTCAGAGCATCTTATGAACTGACACTTGGGTATAGGGCAATGGAAAATTGCTAATTTTCTAAACACACTCAATGTGTATATTTAAAACATTGTTTTTACAGTTCTATCATTATGGTAATTGAAATTAGCCAGTCTCAGAAAGTCAAGAATCATGTTTTTCTTATATGTGGAAAGTAGGGAGAAAATAGAAAAGGAAAGGGACTTCATGGTAATAGGAGTAAGACTTATAGAGTAGTGGATTAGGGGGCAGAGGAAGGGAAAAAGGAGGATCGAGGAAGGAAACAGCTGAATAATATTATTTCAATATATTAATGTATTGCTAACAACCTTACAAGCATATATGGGGGAGGAATAGTTGGACAGCAGTATGGGGTTAGGAGGGGAGCACACCAAGAGAAGTGTGTGTTTATATGAATGTATCATTTTAAATCTCATTAGAATGTATGATTATATTATGTCAACAAAATTCTTTTTAAATTTTTATTTTAAACAGGCACCTAAGAGATTCAAAGACATGTTTTCCATAGACACTTGGAGTAGTAATTTAAATAAATTCTGGAACACAAGACACAGCAAGAATATGGGAACACTTAGACCCTTGCAGGCACAATCTCAGTGGAGTGAGCACCCTGTGGCCCAGTGCTGAACATACTGCCTCGTTCAATCTTTAAGGAGGCCCAGATGGTGGTCTCAGAGATGAATGTTTCATTCTAACAGCACAGAACTACAGAACTAAAAAATAAATAAAAAATAAAAAGGTTGAGAAATTTGTCCAAGTCTCACCATGGAAAGTGAGAGCCCAAACAGCCTTGGAATCCAAGTCCTCAGTTTACCAATCACTTATGTTAAAAAGAGGTCAAATACCGAAAGGAAGAAAAGCACAGGGTGTTGTTGTGAGGTTGTTTATGACCTTACCTCATTCTTGTTCGTGCAAGTGGGCACATGAGTTTTCTTTTGATGGGGAGCACATTATCACAGATGTGGTCAATGGAAATCATGCACATTCATTTCCTCTTCCCTCGTGGCTTCTGTGAATCTGCTATGCTCCAGGTTTTCCCAGAATGAAACCCAGAGAGGAGCTTTATCCCTAGCACAGGGTCCTCTATGGGGGTGATTCAGGTGGTTGACAAATTCAGTTCCTTAGGGTCCTCATTTTCCTGCTGGCTACTAGCTGCTGGCTGCTGGCAACTCCCAGAGGTCAGATCTCAGCTCAGAACCAGTAGTCTCAGTTTTATGACACTCCTAGGTCCTTTTCAGACTGTCAGTCTGCTCCCTTAAGGGCTCACTGGAAAAATGTCAGGCTCACTCCTGTGGGTAGGTCAGCCATCCTCCTGATTAACTCAAAGCCACCAAATTTCATGCCACTCATGATTTCTGCCTGCACAGAGAGGTGAGGATTTTTACAGGACTTAGGTCCCAGGGATGGGAATTTGGGAGGGATCTTGGAATTCAGCCCACAACAATGAATATGCTGGGGAAAAAAGTACACAGCACTTAAATCTTTTTACACTAACTTCTAGATGGCAATAATAAAGTAGAAAATGTGTATGTGGTGGGAGGTGGGGGAGCTTACTTTATTCTTTACTTTGTTAGCATTTTTCTCAAGTGGGTCACGTGGTACTTTTGGGAAGAAGCATTTAAATATAGAGTTTTTGTAGATGAGAACCTTTTGTACTCTGAAATTCCTAAGAAATGAAAGCCATCCCTATAAGGAGAAAAATATACATATATATATATATATATATATATATATATATATATGTTTTGCACAATATATAAAATATGTATATATCTTCTATACATATTTGTATACACATATATGTATATATAGAGAGCATGCAAATGAAAACTATGCATGTGTCATGGAAATAGCATAATAACATATTTTCAATCTTCTACGAATGAACAAAACATTGTATTTAGAGAGAAAAAGACATGATTTATGTAAATCTTAAAAAAAACATTAATAAGGGACCAAATTATAGTCTAATACCCTAGACAGGAAGAACACAGGTTTGAGGCCAGCCTCAGCAATTTAGTGACACTCTGTTTCAAAACAAATAAAAGAGATATAGCTCAGAGGTAGAACACCCTACCTGCATTAGTATTTCTGTGTAGTAATTAACAATAAAACTTTGGATACAAATACTGTTACCTCTTCAGAGACACCATAGAAGGGTTTTATCAGTGCAGGTTGCCCTTCTATAGACAGCCTCCTCTCTTTCTTTATTCTATTTAGCATATATTGGTCAGGTACTCCTTGCCAGCTTATAAGTCTGCAAGGTAGTTCCCATTAGAGGTTATTCCATTATTCTGAAATCTCCAGAGAATCTTTGGTTGTTGTGAGAAAAGGTGATGGCTGGAGCTGCCTCAGCCATGCTATGATCATGAGGTGATGAGTCTGAAGTCAAAGCAAAAGACACAAGAAAAGAACAGGGCAGAAATGGGAACAAGACCTAAGTCCTTCATGACATTATCTGGCCACTAAATTCATCAAACTGCCTTGCATTAGGTGACAGCAAGTGAATGCCTTTCTTTTTCAAGACATTCAGATTGGCTTACTGTGCAGCTGCAGATAAAGGAGCTGATGCCAAAGACTGGTAGGTATTTGTGGACTCCTGCATTGCCATTCCTGGAGAAAAGACCCCCACCCCCAAGCACAGGAGAGCACCAGAAGCTTTAAAGAGCATGAAGTAACAGGAAGGAGCAGCCCATGAGAAGGAGGTCAGAACTCTAGGAGCTCAAAGATGATACCCTGTATCCCAGTAGCTGGGCCCTTCAATACACAGCACAAGAAGAGCTTGGTTGATGGCTGTCCTGCAGGAGGTAACACTTCTAGGCACTAGTTTCTCCTGGTGGAGTCAGGAGAAGGTATTGGGAAAATGTAGAATAAGTAAATGATTTCTGCAGAGAGAATTTGGGCAGAATGGACCCAAGAAAACTATGGTGTCCTCCTGAAAAACTGAAGAGCTTCCTTTGGGCTAAGCCCAACCCTGACAGCATGGCTTCCAGAATTAGAACACTGAAGATCAGCAATCTCATGAAACTGACAGCCTTCCCTTTCCACAGCAGACCAGGAGGAGATTTCCCTTAGTGACATTTCGACTGCAGGGCCTCAAACTTCTAAAAGCTACTTTAACTTTAATTTTTTTTTATTTAAAGTTTCTTTTTAAATTTGAAGCAATTACTCTCAAAGAATTGCACAGGGTGTATGTTAAGAGACATCCTTGACATTGCAAGTTCTTTCTTAATTCTTCAGTATTTTAACTTCACCCAGAATTCACAAGAACTGAAGAACCTAAGTAAGACAAAAGAAATCTTACTGTAGACACATCAATGAAACAAATGAGACAACACCTCCAAAGTCAAGAATTCTTCTTGTGAGAAAAAAAAAATACACATGAGTAGTACTCAGAATACCAAGAGAGAGAACAAAGGTGTTGTAGATGGCAAGACAAAGCCAAGAACCATGGAAATTGAGCCTAGAAAATATAAAATTTTCTGTAAGATAAATGGCATTTCTTTTCTGCTTTACCCTTTAACATTTCCTTAAAATAGGAGTAAAAACAGAGAAAGGAAAGTTAATAGAAGTTTTTATTGTTTAATTAGAAAAGTTTAAATATGTTAATTCCCAATGTTTGCAGTGGCATTTTTTGGTGAAATATAAAAACTATTATGTAAACAGAATGGTCTTTCTTACCAATGCTTTGTACCCTCCTGACAAATTTATTAATGATTTTTGTTTTTTGAGTACTTTTAGCTGTGTCATTAGGTTATTTATTTGGTGATTTTCTGTTCATGAACCATTTTGCACTTTAGAAATATCATCCTATAAGTTGGAATGGCTTATGAACCTTTGGGTTTTCAAACTTTTTTTTTGTAAAATTGTTTTCTAAATGTTCAATATCGTTAGTAACCAGGGAGAAGCAAATCAAAACTACACTGAGATTCCATCTAACCCCAATCAGAATGGCAATCATCAAGAAGTCAAACAACAATAAATGCTAGTGAAGATATGGAGAAATTAGAACTCTTCTACAATGTTAGTGGGATTGCAAATTAGTGCAGTTGCTATGGAGATCAGTGTGGACATTCCTCGGAAAACTGGGAATGGATCCACCGTATAATCCAGCTATATCACTCCTTGGTATCTTTCCAAAGGAATTGAAATCAGAATATCATAGTAATATATGCAGATCCATGTTTTTATTAGCATAACTCACAATAGCCAAATTATGGAACCAACTTAGATGTCCATCCACAGATGAATGGATTACAAAATTATGAGACAGACACACAGTGGAATTCTACTCAGCAATAAGATACAAAATCTTGTCATTTGCAGGAAAATGGATGGACCTGGAGAACATTATGTTAAGTGAAATTAGTCAGTCACAGAAAGCAAAGGGTCATATGCTTTCTGTCATATGCAGAAGCTAGGGAGTAATCTGGATACAAGAGGGGCTTCAGATAATGGAGAAGAAACTCCAGTGGAGCCAGGGAGGTG
Organism: Graphiurus murinus; assembly: GCA_004027655.1. Taxonomy (NCBI): domain Eukaryota; kingdom Metazoa; phylum Chordata; class Mammalia; order Rodentia; family Gliridae; genus Graphiurus; species Graphiurus murinus. The sequence goes on along the minus strand of PVLC010006516.1, from coordinate 33,575 downwards.
GTCTAGGGGAAGAGGGGGAGGATGAATGAAGGGAACACTTCCATCAACAGTATGCCCATAAGTGAGAATACCAATGTCAGTCTCAATATCCTGCATGTGGAAGGGGGGAAATGGGGAGGCAACCAAGGGAAAGCCCAAGTGCTGTGTGCATGTGTGTCACCATTACTTTGTTTTACATTGTGGTGTGAGATTAGAATGTACCAATAAAAGTATTTTTAAAAAATTCTTGCTTTCACTTCCACATCAGTTACCCTTAGCTGGATTCTAACGAACAGAAGCCTAATTTAATTGTGTTCATTGAATTCTAGTAAGTAGATTTTCACTGATTTTTGCTCCCATTTTTCAAAGGTTAGCTGTAGGAGACAGAGTAAGTCCCCTGACTCCAGCCAACCCAGGAACTAATGAGGGATATTTTGTGAATTTCCACTTCAAGTTTTCCATATAGATTGCACTTTTACATTAAAGCTTTGCTAATCCTTTTGCTTGCTTAGAACCTTTCTAATCACACAAAGATGGACCCCCATCTGCTTGAAGATTTCATAAAGATTCTGGCTAATTTCAAAGGATATTCTGCTCACTGTCCCCATGCCTGGGGGGGGGGGCACCACATGTTTGACCATGGAAACTGCCTCCCAAATTCTTCTTCCTAGCCCTCAAAGTCTATGACCTTTGAAAGGCCCAAAGTGCTTTTCATAAAGAGGGAAACAAGATAAAACAATGGACCTGGATTGCAGAGTCTGCAATGGGGTTCCCAGGATGTTTTCCGAAAGACCCTAGAGAGTCTTTGGAACATGGGGTCACTAGGCCCCAGGCCTTGTTCAAGTGTCTTCTCTAAACACACATTATGCCTTCAGAACACACCCCAGGACCCCTCCTAAGCCAACCCAGCTGTGAGCCGCACCTCATACCATCTTCCTTCCCTTTGGCTCTTACAGTTCATTATCCAGAATGGTCAGAGCATCCAGTGCTTCCTAGGAATGACATCCTCTCTCTTACTGCTGCCTTGGCAACTAGACTTGCTCTCAGGGATTCCTCTTTTACACCTGCTCCTCAGCCTAGCTCAGACATTTCCTGAAGCCTTTCTGTGCGTGCTGCCAGGAGAGCCTAATCACTCCAGTAGGAGGTAGTCTATAGCAGCCTGCCAGAATTTTTCTTTCTCTGAGACAATGCAATAGGAAAGCCACAAAGAACAAACCACTCTATACCTATAACAGTGCTTCCCACCAGATCCCTATCAGAAAAGTGTATAATACTTGTTCTTTGTACTCTCCCAACCATAAACTTCCACCTGATGACCCATTATGCCAATGAAGGATTGTGAGATGCACCAGTTTGATCCAATCAGTATCTATGCATACTGGTCTTCAATTAGGTCCTCTATGAACTGACCCCTCCTCTGTCCTCTCTTCATGAAAATGCCCAACCTAGACTGTATGGTGGCTCTCTCTGTTCTGCCAGAGTCCCTCCCAGGCATGCATTTAAGCTTTCTCATTATGTTGTGGAGCTGCATCCCTGTCCTTCTTTTCCTAACAACTCCCTTCTCCCCCACTTCATTCCCCATATCTACATGAAAACTGTCGAAGACACATTTGTTCTTATGTTCCATAGTATGTTACTGAACTTTGAAGAAGAAATCAGCCTTTAATTCATCATGGCTGTGGAACTAGGATGAGATATCAACCTTAAGCCAGATTCCTGACTCTCCTCTCCAGTTACACAGACTCCCAGGGATGAAATGTTGTTCTCTGCCATCATTCACAAACAAACAGACCACCCCCCTCACTGAGCTTATGTTCAGGACTGTTAGATGACTTAGCACCTATCTTTCACAGATTTGTTTGGAGGAATAAATTGCTATAGTAATATTCACTGTCTTCCTCAAGTGGGGCATTTGAGTTGATAGACTGTAGATTTTCTTCACCTGTCTTTGAGAGATGCTGTCCTCCTTAGAAACTTCTGCCTTCTCATGGGCTGTTCCCAGAAAGTGGGTGCAATGGATTTGTGGCTCTGACCGCTCTCTCTTTTGGAGAAGATTAACTTTTATGTGTGTTTGTGTGTCTCTTCAGCTTCATGCAGCATTTTTCCTGAGTCTTTTATCTTTGACAGTTTAAGACTGCACAACTTAGTATGCCACTGATGGATGATTTGGACAATGAATTGGACATGTTCTGAAATAATATTTAAAAGAAAACATTCCCAAGAGGTGTGATGGACCTGTACCCTCTCATGCCGTGGGGACCAGATGTGACACTCTCTTCATTTATAGAGATAGCCAGGTAGAAGTGTTTCTTCAAAGTTTCCAAACAGTCAAATCTCAGGGAGAGAAAAGTGAAAGTCTGACTGATATTATCTTGATCTTCCAGTAAGATTACCAGTAAATATGTTAATTCAGACACAGTAATATCACAAGGAGGATCATTTGAACCCTGTCTTCTAGATGAGGGCTCCCAGAAATGTCTGATTCATCAGGACCCTGCAGCTTCTTGGAGTTGAAGCCTGGGATCTCTGCACCTCTGCTATGAACCTGAGCTGTCATGTCTTTGAGGTGACTTTGGCATGAAGTCTTTGGGGTTCAGGTCACCTGAACAAGCAGTGATTTCAGGCATTTACTCTGCAGTCTGAGGTTTATGTGACTAGAGACTCAAGGTCACCATCTACATCTCCTTCCTTCACACCCCCACCCTCTTTCTGGGTGAGCTGACCTCTTTATCACTAGTGACACTAGTTTAACACACAGGGGAAATGTGAAGTTCAGGGAAATTTTTCTCCTTACTTTAGCTGAGTAAGCTAGTAGTGTGTTAGTGTCAATCGACTCAGTTGAAAAAATAATGGTTTGCTTTTGGTGTAGTCACTCTCAAAGGTACTGCATACACATAGACTTAACTTAGGCATCTTGCGTGAAATTTCATTTTTAAAGGCTTTTTTAAAACATTATCAAAACATACCATATTATCATAGGTAAATTCTTGAAATCTCTTGAGTTTTCTTTCTTTTTCAAACTATTAGTTTCTTCAAAGCACAGTTTATTTTTCCACTATACTTTAACCTTCAAAACTTAATTTATATTAAATATATTACATAAACAAATAGAATATGCCAGGCTTGTCAGCTAACTAAATGACATTCTAAAACTGAGGAAATTGTAAATTTTCTTATAAAATTCATGTAATAATCATACAGTCCACATGGAAGAGTTGAATGGAAATCTCCTGAGAGGCTGTCCTCTGTCTCTAGGGGCAGAAACTAGCTTCATCTTCGATTAAAAGGGTGGCGTCTTATACAAGAAGTCTTCTGTTGACAATGTGTCTCCCATGGAATGGGGGTGGTTTTTCAGGCACCTATAACCTTGAAAAGTCATATCCAAAAAAGAAATCAATACAATTGTTTTCATCTCAGCAGTTCGGAGAAAAGGAACTTGGCAGAAGGTATTCCTAGGGAAGAAAAAAAAATCTTAATAGAACCTTCACATTGAGTCATACTGATGGCATCTCTTCATTGCAAAAAAAAAAAAAAAAAAAAAAAAAAGGCCAATATCCATTAGTGGAAACAGCTATGAAGATTGAAATGTGCTTGAGAAAGCTTACATTGGGCCAAGAAATGTATACACTCATATAGCTTTTCTCAAATTGGAGTTGCTGGACACCTAGCTTCAGGATCACCTAGGGTAAAGCCTAAAACTTAAACTTACTGGATGCTAGACCCAGAAGACCAAACTGAATCCAAGTCACACTAAGGAGAGACCCAGAAGTTTAAACAAGCTCTTCAGGCATATCTGTGCTCAGTAGAGTTTGGGATTCAAACATCATAAACTCAAGATCAGCAACGGTAGAAAGAGAAGGTGGGGTTCCATGAGAGTGGGGCAGGGAGGAAGGCTGCAGTGCTGCCCCGGTTGCTGTCTGTATTCTCTCCTTGTTCAGGGATGCCATCTGTGCTGGGGTTTCCTGGCAACAGCTGATAAGGAGTGATGGGATAGGCACAGCATGGCTAGAAAGACTGTAGGCAGAACAATTTTGGAGAAAACCAAAGAAATAGCAAATGGTGCCATGAACCTGGTGCAGCAGGAACCTCACTCTGCCTGGGGGAGGTAGGAAGGAAGGGTGGGGCACAGTAGGTGGGATGTCCGATGACCTGCAAATACCAGGAGTCAGAAGAGACTAGATAGTTTGTCCCAGGAGGAGAAGGTCTGAAATGGATGCTTTAGAGAAAGGAAGCTGACTGCAGAGGAGTACCCAGGTAGCTCTGTAGAGCCACACATCACCTGACACTGGCCCAGTCACCCTCCTGGGGGACTCTTGAGACTCAGTAGTAGCTGGTCCAGTTCTCTGTTGCCAGGTCTTTCTGTTTAGATGAGGAAACAGGAACTGAACAAAGCAAAATATATCAGATGACTGACACAAGGCAGCTTATGCTTGATGCTAATTAAGCAGAAGAGTCACCAAATATTAGGCACAGTGACACAATTTCTACAAAAGCCTTTTCTTGTGGTCTCAGAGTCACTGGGGATTATATGGAATATTTTATTCAGACTCCCAGGCAATGTAGGTTCTGTTTGAAGAATTTTGACTCACTGGAGATATTACTCACTCACAACGTTTCTTTTAATTTATTTTAAATAAAATAAATAAATTAAAAACATTAAATAATAAGATTTCAGGAATATTTTAATATATCTTATAGATCAGAAGAAGAATTATCAATCCTTTGATGGCTTTGATGTCAAAATTCAATGATAGAAATTACATAGGAAGAAAGTTCTCTTATCCACCTAGTATTCCAGAGAGCAATGTTGTATACACAAGTGAAATACAAACAAATAACCATGCCATTGAGTAAGCTCTGGTGGGCAATTAAGGCCAAAAAACACCACATGTTTAAGGATGTCCAGGATGAAAAATGACCCTATTATTTTTACATCCATGCTGTGTACCCAATGAACCAATTTTAATTAAAAACAGACACAATCATATTTTTAAAGAATGGAGTGAATTCTCAGTAACTACGAAGTTTACAAAGATCATAGAAATGGATTGAAAGAAAGAACACTCTATTGTCTAGTAAGAGCTTGTCTGTGTGTGTATATATACATACATATGTATATATAGATATATGTATATGAAGCATGTGTTTGATAATGTATAATTTTCATACAGATATAACATGGTTCATTAAGAAGGAAAAGTCACATGCAATTTCTAAATTCTTGACCATATCTTTAATTCTACTAAAATAAGCAGCAACTAATAAGATGTTCCTACCGGATCCAGTTTCTTCTCTTTACTTCCATTACACCAATACTGGCTCTGTATGACTTTCTTCCAAGTGAGACCTCCCTCCTTCCATTCTGCCCTCCCCACAGCCCCTTCCACTGTTTGGGTGCACGCAGTCTTTGGTGGTCAAGTTACCTGTGTTCCTAATCAAGCCAAATGCAGGCCCTTTGCCTAGAGTCAAGATCTGGTACTCTCATATCATGTGAAAACCTTCCCTTGCTGCTGTTGTTTCTAAATCCAAACGAAGAACCCCATCTCTGCCTTGCATTTGGTCTCTGCATGGTTGGCAGAGGAGATGGAAACTTTTTCTTCTTTGCCTCCCTGAATTTCATGCAAACAAGTTTTTCTGGCTTATCACTTGATCTTTCTGGGGTCCTGCCTCAGCTCTCCTCTACATGCTGAGGTTGCCCAATCTCCTTCCTCACAGATCTCTGGAAGGTGCTGGTCTGCATGCCCTGTTTCAGTGCGCCCCACCCAGCAAGTCCCAAGGCCTTCTAGTCCAGCCTCCCAAAACTGACCCCAGGCTCCCCCACCACACTCACCCTCCTGTTCTGCTCTTTCTGCTTCTCCCATTACTTAGTCTTCAGAGAATTCTCACTGACACCTGCTCTCTGCCTGACATCAGACACTGAGTCTAGCTGCTCCTACCCCAGAAATGCCTGATGAGAGAAATGGGTCCCTAGCCTTCCTGACTCTTCCCTTTTGACAGGTCTCCTCAAACATTAACTCCAGCTTTGCCATCTTTTCCTTGGGTTTAGACAAAATATTTCCAACTTGTTTAATGAAGTCCAGACTTTCTCCTTCTGGCCACTAAGCTAGCTAAGTGAACAGCAAAGTTGATCTCATCTTCTTAATTAAAACATCTCCCTGTATACTCCAAAGCGTGTGGAGCATTCTAACAGAATACACTATGATTCTGTCCCCCATGGGTGCATGGCTGTTTCCAAATATCTGCAGATGCTGAGTGATTAGTATGTGATTGTGCATTTACATGTGAACTTCAGCTTTCATTAATTCAAAACAGATCGTCATTATATATATTTAATTACTGTGAGCTAAAGGAACAATTGCTACCTGTGAATCATTTTTGTTTCTAAAAATGAAAGAAAACCAGTAGAGTAGTGGGAAATTTACACATTCATTAACACAGCCTCGCCTTACCTGTGGAGACTTACCTTAGTGGGGCTATCCTCCGCTTCCCTTCCTTCCAAATGGCACCAAATCACCAGCACTTCTCTGGTAGGCTGACTCCATACTGATGGAGATTTAAGTCCTTTGTCTTTCTAGGAGCACTTTACTCCCTTCTTTCCAATGAAGAGAGCTCATTTTGTTCCTATGGAGGCAGAGATCTTTCCATTCTAGGGAAGATGGCCCTGTCCAGCCCCCAGAGAAGAAGCTGTTGTATCTCATTCCCCTAGGCGGGGTTAGACTTGTTAGCCTTTTAATGCTTCTTAGCTCTCCACAAGATGGGAGGGCTTGAGGGGTCCCCTCTGGAATAAAACAGTAATGCCTTCAAGGACACTCTTCCAGTACTATGGCTCCTCCAGCCCTGCCTTTCTCATTCCTTCCATGAATTCACTTTTGAGGACAAGATGGCAGTAGCCTAAAAGGTAAGGCCCAGAACAAGACAAGCACATGGGCTACCTATCCCTAAGCCCCTTGTCTGGCCTTCAAAAAGTGCTTGCTTTAAACTTGAGTTACACAAAGTACAGTTTCAGGGGGGTTGTATTGCTTGCATCCAATTGAATCTATCTAGCATATGCCTCTCGCCTGCTCTCTCTCCACATTACCACTATTGATCCCACCCTTCCTCTCCAGGCTAAGCTATGCCCATCATTTCAGCACAGCCCCACTGAGGCCTGTCCTACCCCATAGCACTTTACACAGTAGGTTATAAAAGTCTGTTTACTTGCCTGTCCCTCCCAGAGAACCACTTGGTTCAATAACTCCAATGTTTACACCTACTTATTATGTATGAATTGATTTCCTATAAGTCAGCAATAAGGTAAGACTGGAGCAACAGAGTACAATCGAGGGAACACGATCATGACTTTCCTTCAAACCACTCCCACCCCCACAGAGAGGAGGAGTCCCTCAGACCACGGCATGTGCTCACTGTGACCCCACACTCACCTTCTAGACCACATGGACAAACCGGCTACCTGAGAGCTCCCTGTCACACTGGGCCTAGTCTCTAGGCCCACATCAAACCTTCACAAGCTCCCTCCCTGGGATACCTGTGACACTAGGAGCACCAGGTGCTTGGAGGACTGAGCTTCCCAAGACAGGTGAGAGGTGAGGGTATTGGTAGAGGGAAAAAGCAGGGAGAAAAAAAAAGGAGCCCATGGATGCGTTCCCTCACAGAACATCACTACAAGATTTCATGTAAGCACCATGCTAGTGTAATTCACACTGAAGTGTGAGAGCCTCCATCTGCCCTTCATTACTGCCCATCAATGTAAGCAGAGCATGAGATGAAAATCTCAACCTGAAGACAGAGATTTTAGACTTAAGATATATATGCATACATTAACTATTAAATGAAGAAACAAATGAATGAGTATATGAATTTATAAAAAGGTTAAATATCAAATATATCTATGTGCTAATTCAGAAAATATTTATTCATTTCCTAAGTGTGAGGTGTGTGTGTGTGTGTGTCTGTGAGTGTGTGTTTCTGCATGTATGTCTCTGTGTGTGTGTGTGTGTGTGTGTGTGTGTGAGAGAGAGAGAGAGAGAGAGAGAGAGAGAGAGAGAGAGAGAGAGAAAGAGAGAAAGAAAGGGCATGAGAACGTGTCCTCTGGCCTTTCTGTGTGTGTGTACATGCATGAGTATACATGTGTGTATGCCTGTGTGTGAGTGAATTGTTTGCATGTGTGTTTTTGTACTCATGTGTAAGAATGTGTGTGTTTGGATATGTATCTACATTTCTGTGTGTGTGTGTGTGTGTGTGTGTGTGTGTGTATGTGTGATGAATGAATTGTTAGAGATCATTCAACCTTGGCACCTATAGTCTAAAGGGAAGGGCAATGTTATAATTAGATATAAAACATCCCCTAAAGAGCTCATTTATTAATGTTTGGAGATTATTTAATTGAGTCATGAGGGTTATAACTCCAGCAAGTGAATAAATCCATTGTAATGGGTTCATCTAGGTGGTAGCCTGGGCTGATAGCATTTGGCTGGAGGGAGTGAATCCCTGGAGGCGTGGCCTTGTGGCTTATATACGTTTCATCCTCCTCCTGCAGGCTCTCTCTCTCTCTCTCTCCATCTCTCTCTCTTTCTTGCCTCCGGCCTCCATGCTATGAAGAGCACAACCTATATGTACTTCCTCTCACCGCCTCCCACCACCATGCCCTGAGATCCATGGTATCCGGCCTCACATGGACTGAACCTGAAAGCATAGGAAAATAAATCTTCTTTTCTCTAAGTCATGCAGTCAGTCTTTTAGATTATGACTGTAAGAAGGCTGACCAGAACAGCCAGCCAGCCCAAGCAACCACAGGAATAATATAATTATTATTATATTATGTGATGGCTGTTTCATAAGAAAAGAGAAAGAGGAGGCAGATGAGGTGGCACACACTTATAATCCCAGTACTTGGGAGGCTGAGACAGGAAGATCACAGGTTTACTCCCAGCCTCAGCTACTTAATGAGGCCCTCCACTACTTAGTGAGACCCTGTTTCAAAATAAAAATGAATAAATTAATAATGAGTAAAGAAATAGTGTTGAGGGTATAACTCAGAGGTAGAATGCCCCTGGGTCCAATTCCCAGTAGAAGCACAAAAAAAAATAAAATCAATGAAAGAAAAAGAAAAGTGGAAGAGGATCTAAAAGACAAAGCCCACTGGGGTGGATGTGTGGAAACAAGCAGGCAAGAGGCCAGGCCAGGGAAGTGGAGAAGAACACCCATCAAGGGGGGGCATGACAGACCCAGGCCTTGGAGAAGGGGTATATGGAAGGGGTAGCAGGAGGCATGTGGAGAGGACCCAAACCGCCACCTGCCAATGCCTCTGCCCAACAGAGGACTTCCATTATGTCACAGAGCAATGGAAAGCTCTTAGAAGTTTCAAGTACAGGGTCTCTGTTTCTCCTGAAGTGCCCACCACTGAGGCTTCCACTCAAAGGATCTTAAAATTGTACAATTGCAGTATTTCTGGGAGAAAAAGGAAGGAATCACACATGGGGCAAAATTTTTTGAGAACATCTGGAAAAAAGAGATGATTAGATTGTTGAAACCTGAACAGATAAACTATAATTTAAGATTTCAAAGTTAACTGGAGGAAGGTCCTTGGTGTTTGAAAATATGGAATTGGGATCACCCCACACACAGGATGCAAGTGGAAGGGGGTCATTTGTCCAGGGCCATCTTAGAAGATACATTGAGATTATCATCTGGGACCAGCCCAGTTCGAATACACAGTATTTGGCTGGGTGGGATTCATCTGCAAGCGGATATTCCAAAGGACCTGGCATAATCTTTATAATGCCATCTTTGATGTCCTCTCCACTCAGTAATGTCTAATCCCTCCTTCCTCCAAGCTTGACACCAGTCTGCCTCACTGACCTTCTTTATTGTAACCTGTGACAATTGTTAGTTTCTGTGTTTGATTAACTTTTATGATGCCCTGTTTAAAGTTTTTTATAAAAGTAAGGCCCTGGCCACAGAAGGCCAGAGAATTGTCATCTATCTCCTCCCTGACCCCCCAATTATTAAATTCTCTTAAAATTATTATATCAGATTTCATGCTATTGTCCTGTGACAAGACTATTGTCAGGAAGCTGCCTTGAATAGCAGCCTTCTGTGGCAGGAACCATGGAATAATTTTCAGGAAGCTTTAGGGAGCTGCACAAAGCAGCAACCTTCTGTGGCGGGACCACAGAGCAAACAGCGTCCGCTACAGCCCACAATAGCCATTCCTGCCAGCCACACCCCCAAATGATGGTCATCACACTGGAATAGCAGAGCAGCATAAAGAAAGGGAAGAGCCCCAGCCAGTCTCTGCACACTGGCCCTGGATAGTGAAGCTTTCCTGCCAGGGCTCAGCAGCCCACTGACAAAACTGCAGCCAACACCTGAGAAGGTATTCTGTGGGGGACCTTGGCTATCTGGTGCTGCCTCAGCTGTTCCTTGATGGCACTGGACACTGAGCTCTTTCATCTCTCTGTCCCATCATCCTTAGTAAAGGGCTTTTTTCCCTTTCATCCATCCCCCTGCTTGGTGCCCCCTTGCACTCATCATTAAGTAAGGAAGAGAGAGACAAACTCGTTGACTTCCACACACAGAGCCTCTCCCATCGGGGGCCTCAGCACGGGTGGCAGAGGGCACAGGCAACCCACCCTGTTCTTGAGTTGTGCTCCCTGGAGACCAGTCTCTCCTTGACCACATTCCACCTGAGTGGTCTTCAGTAAGCAACTTAATTTCACAGTTTTGGCTTCTCAGGGATGTACCTACAGACAATAGCTGGCTAAATAGAGATATAATGTTGCCAGGCACAGTGGTGTATGCCTGTAATCCCAATAATTGGGAGGGTTGTAGGTTCGAGTCCATCCTCAGCAACTTAGGGAGGCCTTCGATAATTCAGCAAAACCATGTTTCAAAATAAAAATAAAGCCAGGTGTGGTGGCACACGCTTGTAATCCTAGTACTTGGGAGGCTGAGACTGGAGGATCTGGGTTTGCTGCCAGCCTCAGCTACTTAGTGAGTCCTTCCACAACTTAGTGAGACCCTGTTTCAAAATAAAGAATAAAAAATAGGGCTAAGTATGTAGCTCGGAGGTAGAATGTCCCTGGGTTCCATCCCCAGTACCGCAATAATAATAATAATAATGATAATAATAATAATAATAATAATAATAATAATAATAATAATAATACCTAAGGGTATAGCTCAGAGGTAGAATGCCCCTGAGTTCCATATTCAGTACTGAAAAAAAGAAAAAAAATGCTTAGTGTTAGTATTTGCACATAAATCTAATTATGTTTCTAATGACTTGCAAAAGTATGAGTTTGAAAAAATATTTACATAATGTTAATATTACAGTTTTTCAGTTTTTATAGTTGACATATAGACAAAGCAGAAGCAGAAAAGATAATCATAATTACAGAACACAGTATTTTAAGTCTTTGTAATACAAAAATAATGTATTCAATGAAACCAGCAGAGGGAGAAGAGGTGTAGAGAAGCATTGGGGTAATAATGTCTTCATATTTCATATCAAAGAGTTAATATACTTTAAAGTCGATAAGAAGAAAATATGCATGAAATGTATTGTGTAAAAGTATTGTTTCTGGAGAGAAAGTCATATGAGGTGCAGAAGATTTTTGCTTTCTTATTTTTATACCCTCTCTGAACTGTTTATCTTGTTTTAATTATGAGCACGTAGCAGTTTTAGAATTTAATAATAAGAAAGCTTGAAATAGAATTTTAAAAAGATGATTTTTAAATAACTTAAGGATCAAGGCCTAATGAGCCAAAAGAGAAGCAGGGAGACCAGTTTCCCAGCCCCGTCCAAAGCCATCGGAGAGAACAGAGCTGTAGAGAGTGAGTCTCAGGAATCAGCATTGTCCACGGAGGAAGGACCGAGGGCTGGAGACCTGTATGGCGGCCTCGGATCCTGTTTATTAGAAAGTTGAGTGCTCCATTTCAGAAACGTTACAGGTGATAGCAAATGGCTTCTGAAGGTGTCAGTGTAGAGTCTTTGCTGGATTTTCTAGTTGCCATCTAGCTTCCTGCAATGACCAGAGAATTTTAGATGCAGCCTCACCAACATAGAAGCTGGTGCTGGCTGAGCACACGTGGAATCAAGAGGAAGGGTGCTGTCCATGCTGGTTGCTCCTTTCCCTGTTAACACAGTGACATTTCTTTGGCACCTCCCTGACAGTCCTCACTAGATCCTAGATTGCTCTCATAAAGTATTGTGACCCTATGCATATCTCAGTAGCACAGGTAAAAAAGTAGCCATCAATCATGTATCACTGACAGTCTTAATTGGAACTAGAAAACAAAACAGAATTTACACAAACTCAAAGTCCCGGAATGTGACCATTTCGTGAGTTTTTCCTAAGACTGCTCTGTATAGCTGAGGCTGGAACTCTAAGCCTAATAACACCAACCTTGCTTTGTTTGCATACACTTAAGGTGGTCAGAGAAATGGATGGTGCAGTGGAAATGATAATATTATGAAGTGATAAATAAGTTCTCAGGAACAGAAACATTCAACAAGGAAAAATTGCATGAGCGAGAGCTAGATGTTAAATAAAAGTAATAATCTACACACAAAACTTTCAAAGAGCCCTTAAATCCTCAGATGCACGCCGGCCTGATGTATACATTTAAATAAATTAACATAGTCATAAGCCTTAAAGAGACTCTTCGAAACAATATGCTTTATTTATTCTCCAACTTCTGGCTGAACACGTCTCTGCTGGAAGCCAGGGCACTGAGGGAAAAGTAATACTGCTTATTCAAAAGCCATTTGAATCACCCACTGTAGGAATGTTATTATGCAGGAAAGATTGTGCCAGACACAGTATCGCACCACAAAGTTAATCCATGGAAGCAGTTTTCCAAAGAGAAGAAAGTAATTTGTCGTTATTTAGGATAGTTTTTTTTTTTTTTTTCAGTGCTTTGAATCACCTTTCCTCTTGTACTGGACGTGGAATCTTTGGAGTCCTTGCAAAGGTATTGGATTCATATTGGGCATGTAAACAAATCTCAGACAGACGGGCTATCGTATACCAGAGAGTGTGGAGCATCCAAGACAAATTGACAAAGACTACAAAATACTGGCCTATTTCTCTGTGAAAAAAGAAAAGGGGAAGTCAGGATATTTTTTTTTAATCAAGCTCAAAACATGAATTTCATCTGCATTAGAACATGTTCTGCTCAATAGCTTCAAAATACCTTGGTGGTCTCAGGGTATTGAATGCAGTACTTTGTTGTCCTGTAGACAATATGATCAAATTAGTCACATATATGTATACATACACAAATGTCTTTTCTCTCCAGGCAGTATTGCTCCTGTGACCTGCTCTGGGCACTAGACTAGATTGATTGGTCCATGGCTAATGCTATTTGGTCAGTGCTGCCTGCAGAACCTAGTGGGATTCTGTACGTTGTATTTACTCCCTGAATTTACACAGAGCTGAAAGAGGTCACATCCACGATCAATCATTTTAAGCAGATATGTTCTTCAAGCCTTCCCATTCCCTGACTCTTTTCCCCCCATAGCATATACATTAAGTGCCCCAAATATATATTTTTAAAATATATTCATTTAAATAGTGCATGCAATCTAATGAGAGTCCTTGAAAAATTGACGTGTCAATAGAATCCCTCAGTCTCCACAAAAATAAGGCAAAGCCTCAAAAGAGAGTTTGGGTCAAGCACCACCTTACTCAGCATCCTTTCATGAAATGAGAAGTATTCTTAGGATTCTCAGCCCTCAGGGACTGTATCTGGGTAACAGGCCAGTGCTCTTGGACATGACATTCCTTAGCTTGTTACTTAGACTGTCTGGACACCCTGGAGTCAAGAGTGGCTCTCAGTTCCCTTGGTGCTTAACTTGCTCTTCCTTTGTCTGTATTCTACAACCATGATCCTGTGATCCTTCTAGGTGAAATTTGCTCCTGCCTTTCCAAACCCCGCACATAATGCTGTAATGAATTCAAACAATGCATTGAGTCAGTCGGCTTTTCACTGCTGTGACGCACACCTGAGATAGTCAGTGTGACAGGAGAAAGGTTGATTTGGCTCAGGGCTTCAGCGGCTCCAGTCCATGGACATTTTGCCTTGTTGCTTTGGGCCTTAGTGGCACAGTATGATGTGGTCGTGGCAGCCTGTGACAGAAGTAGTCTGTTCAGCTCATAGCATCTAGAAAGCTAAGGAAGAAGGGGTTAGTTGATCCCAATAACCCCCTGGAGGGCATGCCCTCAAGGACCTATCTTCCTCTCACTAGGTCCTACCTTCTAAAGACTTTACTAACTCCCAATAGCACTATAGGCTGGTTACCAACCCTTGAGCATATGGGCCTTTGGCAACTTCAGAGATGCATAGTAGAGCAACATTTACCTACAAATGATGAGGAGGCAACTGCAGGAGAAAGCAGAGGCGTTGATGGGGAAGAAAAATTAGACTAATCAGAAATATATATATGAATATAATATCTATTTATATTTATACATAAACATATAACACATTTATATTTATGTATATATATGTTTATATATGTAATATATATTATGTAATTATTACATAATATATATTATATAAACATATTAGATATATAAATATAAATATTTTAGAAACTTCAGGAGTTAAATTTCAAAATTAGGTAAGAATTCACCTAAGTTAAATAGTGATTATAATGCCACTGTTTTTGGTTACACATTCATAGATCAGACAAAGGTGGTAGTTAAAAATGTTCATGTCTTCACTAGTTAAATACATACTCCTCTAATCTTAAAGTCTTCACTAAATGGCTTTGATGTGTTAGTATATCACCAAAGATGTGTTAGCCAATGAAAAGAAACTGGAAGCCCCAAATATACTAATGACACTCCTCCTACAGGTGTGTTAAGCCCATAGGAATTTGATAATAGTTAAGTCACTGCATTTAGTATGTACCTAACCTGTGGAACATCCAGACTTCGCCACAACACTGCTGAACATCACCATTTGCCCTAGGGACTGTATGGCTGACTGCGAGGTGCCTGACCTTGTAGGAGAGGAGTACAGATGCCCAAGAGAAGTCTAGTTTCTATGGAATACTTCTTACTTTCACATCATCTCAGTTCAAAACCATAACTCAAACCATCCTAAGTCAGGACTATCTGTGTATATTCAATTGGCATCAGATTCACCAATATTAGAAGAAAACCACAAATAAATATTGTGGGTTTGGGGGAAAAATTATTAGAAACACCTTTTATCCAATTGCTCCCTAATCTATGGAGAGGATCACCTGGAGGTGAATGCACAGAGGGGCACGGCAGCAACATATTGCCCTGTAAAGCAGTAAGTGGCAAGCTGCCCAGAGGTTACAAGAGAGAGTGAGTGGAAAAACTAGAGTATGACTAAGAAGAAATGCCAGAATATGAATGTATAAGAGGCAATTGATGCCAGGCGTGGTGGCGCACGCTTGTAACCCCAGCATTCAGGAGGCTGAGACCGGAGGATCCGGGTTCGTGGCCAGCCTCAGCTACCTAGTGAGGCACTCCGCAACTTAGTGAGACTCGGTTTCAAAATAAAGAATAAAAAATAGGGCTGAGGGTATAGCTCGGAGGTAGAATGCCCCTGAGTTGAATCCCCAGTACCGCAAAAAAAAAAAAAAAAAAAAAAAAGGCAAGTGATTCCTTGCCTGTCTTTAGGAGTAGTGAAGGGTCCTATAGTCAAACATCAGAACCACCTCCCTCTGGGCTTCTCCTTCCAGCTGCAGAAGTGCTTCTTTCTCACTCTCCTTTCCACTCTTTGCTGCTGAAGATATTCTTGCTTTGTGAGCTCTTCTTTTTCCCAGTTCAGGTCCCCCATCCCCAGTTAGATTCTCCTCCAGACCACACTCCTTGTCAGGATGGAAGAGAAGACTGGTTCTCCTCAGCAGTTGCAGCTCCATGGGTTTTGGGAGCCTGGGAAAAGAGCCCAGATTCTGGGACAGCCAGGAAAATGAGGAGGAACACTATTCCTCATCCCACAAGAGGCAGTAGGAAGCTAAAAAAGGAACCAGGGCCAGGAATGGCTCCAAAGTTTAGCCTTGAGATTCACCCCCACAAATAAGGTGCTATTTCCACTTAATAAAACGCCTACACAAACCTGGGAGATTTGATGTCAGTTTTTATTGCTTTCCTCAGGCAGTATCCTGTGAATGTTTTCCATAATGTCTTTTCTAAGCATTTTCATTTTACAAAGAAAATGCAATGACCCCCCTGACCGCTACACATTCGTAATGTCAAAGGAGATATATTATGATAATTAAATTCTAGTTGTTAATGTCTAGACATAAATACATGTGTATTTGAGGCACCCGAAAGTATATTAGGAACTGAAAAAAGCTTAGAAAGGAGTCATATCTTACGGTTTCTCATTTAACTTGGATAATTTCATTTTGCTTATGCCGTGGTAATAGTCTCAATGTTTTACAAATGCCCTTTAGAGATGGCATTTTTAAAGATCTTTCCATCTGTTTCATTAGGAGGTAAGTGGGGACCTTCTGGACTACAGGTGTGTTCTCCAGCCCGTTGCCAGGATAGCATCACTGGCCCTGCTCACCCCATGGTCTTGAGCTTCACTCTATGATGTGGGATGTTCTTCTCCCATTCCGTCACAGCAGATGAATAGCACATCCACAAAACTCAAATAATGCTTGGGACCTCATCACAGGTTCAGACTCATCAAGGCCTTGTGTGTGTGAGAGTGAAAACAGCGCCATTATTCAGTTGTGAGGGAGTCACAGTTGAGGGTAAGCAGAGTGTAAAGGAGAAGAAAAAAGATAACACAAGTATGTTCTTCATTAGAACAAGACAGTCCTGAGCATGATTTTGTCACATAAGAAGGAGTGACACGCTGACCCCTGAGTGGCTTTTTCCAATGGTCAGGCAAAGGTAGCTACTGAGGAGTAAATGGATATGTTTGCTCAGAGACCTAGAAGCTCCAGGGGAAAGGATGCCTCCTTTGGGAAGTTAGCTCTTGCTGGAGGTTGGATAGGACCTGTACAGGGCCTGACAAGAAAAGGCTGTGCTGTGCTTTGGATACACTTTGTGTAGGTTCAGGTGCTAAAAGCATGGAGTCTGATGTGATGGTATTGGGAGACTGTGGATCTTCAAGGGGTGGGGTCTGTGGAAAGTAGGTAAATCATGGGCACCACTCTCAGCAGGGACTAATGCTGGTACCCCTGGAATGGCATTGTGCCCTCAAGAACAGGTTGTTGTAGAGAAACCAGCCTGGTTCCTCATCTCATGCCAATCACTCTGGCACACACTGCCTGCCACCTGTCATGTTATGACAAGGAAGGCTCTCAATAGGGTCCAAGAAGGTGAGGCATCCTGAACTTAGACTTTCAGCCTCCAAACTGTGAGCTGAACAAATCTCTTTACTCTATAAAGTACCCAGGCTTTTTTTTTTTTTTTTTTTTTTTTTTTTTGCAGTACTGGGGATTGAACTCAGGGGCATTCTACCTCCGAGCTACACCCCCAGCCCTAGTTTTTATTCTTTATTTTGAAACCGAGTCTCACTAAGTTGCGGAGTGCCTCACTAGGTAGCTGAGGCTGGCCTCGAACCCGGATCCTCCGGTCTCAGCCTTCCGAATGCTGGGACTACAAGTGTGCACCACCACGCCCGGCTCCCAGACTTTTATTATAACCACACAAACTGGGCTAAGACAGATCCTGGAAGGAGAACTCTCCATGAGGGAAAGTAGAAGAATTGATACTCAGGACCAATGACTGGCTCCCAGAATTGAGTACAAAGTGTAGATCATAGACCTAGTGTCCTGAAGTCTGAGAGGTGAACCACAGTAGATCAGCATTTTCACTTGAAAGAGTAAGGAATCCAATTTCTTACATTGCATATTCTCTCTCTCTCTCTCTCTCTCTCTCTCTCTCTCTCTCTCTCTCACACACACACACACACACACACACACACACACATACACACACATAAACGCACTCCTCATACATGATAATACTTTTCAGTAAAAACTAAGTACAAGCCGGGCGTGGTGGCGCACGCTTGTAATCCCAGCATTCGGGAGGCTGAGACCGGAGGATCCGGGTTCGCGGCCAGCCTCAGCTATCTAGTAAGGCACTCCGCAACTTAGTGAGACCCGGTTTCAAAATAAAGTAAAAAAAAAAAAAAAATAGGGCTAGGGGTATAGCTCGGAGGTAGAATGCCCCTGAGTTCAATCCCCAGAACCGCAAAAAAAAAAAAAAAAACTAAGTACATCCATGCTAATAATCCTAAGGAGCTAAAAGTCTTTGCACATGGATACTCAATTTGTTGATCTATGTCTGATCACATCTACTTAATTGCATTACATTTTGGCTAAGGTACATTAATGTTATTTCAACTTATCTAGGTTTGTTGAATTTGTATTACCGTTTCTATTGTGTTGTGTTATTTAACTCACAAAAACTGATGAATTGCAAAAATAGCTCTTTAAAGTATAAAATTAATGGTGAAAACAGTAAGTGAATTTTTACAAATCCGAATAATTTTGTAAAACCAAACAGTAAACAGGACTGCAATAGCAATGGAGACTGTGAAGCTGTGAAAAGTGGAACATTGTGCAAAATGCACAACCCAAATGAAAACACACAGAGAAATTAGGAAATGTGGCTGTAGACAACTGAAAACTGGACTTGATGGGACCGATAATCCATCCATTTATAAATTCCTATATCCTGTATAGATGCAATTTTTTTTTTTTTTTTTTTTTTTTTTTTTTTTGGTACTGAGGATTGAACTCAGAGGCACTCTACTTCCGAGCTACATCCTCAGCCTCTTTTATTTTGAGATAGGGTCTCACTAAGTTGCTGAAGCTGGTTCAAACCTGCAATTCTTACGTCTCAGTCTCCCAAGTACTTGGATTACAGGCATTCACTTCCACGTCCAGCTATATATAATCTTTTAAGATGCAACTTTTCTATTAAAATAATAAATTTTAAAAAGCCATAAATTATTCTTACAAAGCATAAATTATCTGAAGTATTTATATTAATAACATATTAAGGACACAAGCTTAACCTAGAAAAACTGACTTTTAGACTAAATTAAAATGCCTATCCACATACTGGGACATTTGTCAGTTTCCATAATATGTTTTTACCCTTAGTGGAAAAATTGATCAATCCTTATGGAATAGTTACTTTATCTTTCTCCATTTTGATATTACTGCCTATTACAATAAATAATACACCATCAAAAAAGTTGTAAACCAGTTGTACTTTGTGTTTTGGATTACTATGTAATTAGTCTTTCTGATATGAATTATAAAGTCATGCTGATAACGTGAGGAAGAGGACAAGACTACAGAAAAACCATTCAATGTTCCACTCCACATAGCCAAACTATACTATGGAGAAGCTGCATGTTAAGCACCCCCAGGGTTAACAAAAGATGCAATATGATTTCCCTAGAGCACACTGAACGTCATGGCTCTGAGATTTCCTATCTATTCCCTGTGGAAAACAGGATGGCTGATGGCCACACCGCTGGCTTCTCATGTCTCTTCAGCATGCCCACACTGTTCTCCCTCTTTTTCTTGAATTTTGTCACTTGCCTATGTTCCCAAATGTGTATGGCAGTTAGGCCCATGTTGTTATCATTTAATTTTATTATATGGTATGTAAATCTGTGAGATAGGGATATTAACAAAGAGGTGTCCCAATAAAAACCAAGATGAATGCTTTGGATAAAGACAAACACATGTTATCGCAGGAAAGGTTGCTGCCAAATGAGAGTGCAAGTCTGAGAGATGTAGGAAACAGAGAATCAGACCAAGTTAAAGTAATTGTTCAGGCTGATTGCTCCCCACGTGGATTTAGACTCTGGTTCCACTTTAAAGAGCTTCAAGGTGGAAGTCTTTGGAGATAATGTTAGTCTATCTGGTGTTGCTATAACAGAATGCCTAAGCCTGGGAAATTTATAATGAACAAAAATGTATTGCCTTGTGTTTTTGCAGCATGGAAAGTCCATGATTTAGGAGCAGACATCTGATAAAAAAAAAATCATCTTTCCCTGAGAAAAGCAAGAAAGGTAGAGAAGGAGATAGGGGGAGGAAGGGCACACTCATTGTTTTATAAGTAATGCATTCCTCAGAGTCCCCTATTTAGGACTGTGGTACTACAGGGTCTGTCTATGCAAGTCCTATAAGGGATTGCTTCAATCTGCATGGCCAAGAGACAGCAAACAATAGAAGCTACACCTTTCCACTGGAGCCCCATGGCCTTGGAAAAGTGGGACACACACTGTTTTTCTTAAGTAATGTCTCAGAAAATCCTAGTAGGAGTATTCTCTTTAAGTGACTGGTGCAAGTGATATTTTTTAGCAATAAAGTCCATTCCCTTGGATAACCTAAAGAGCCTGTGTCAGATATCACATTTTTTAATATTGATAGAAAAATCGCAGGGCTCATTATGAACCCTGAAGATTATTCTAAGTAGTTTTCATTTCCAATCATAGGATGATTTCTAGTACTTAATGATTTTCTTCTTTCATTAGAGCAAAAAGTCAACAACAGATTATTAGGCATTAAAACAAAACAAAGCACAAATTTACTTCAGAGAGTAGAATGGAGGTACGTGCTTCTCAGCGCAATATGTATCATAAGAATGAGAAAGAAATCACTGAACATGATGTTGAATTTCCACATTTCAGCACCCACTGGTTAAGTCTGGAATGTTGGCCAACCTTTCTAATAAGGTGCAGAAATAAATCTCTATGGAGAAATCTCCTTATTGTTTCCTATTCCATTATCATTGTAAGTAGCCCAGACTACCTGCAGAACCTTCAGTTCCTGGCTGCATTTCTACCAACCTTCAGTAGTGAGTCGGAATAGGTATAAAGAAAAGAATATAGAAGAAAACACAAAGAAACTGTAGGTGAAAAATGTCCGTGGGCTCAAAATATCCACTGCTGAGCCAGGCATTGGAGTCTTACAGAGAGATTATTCAGAATATCTTTTCCCTCCCTCCATCAAATAGTAAGCCAGATTTTATAATTATGTTAAATATTGTGATAACTACTATTATTTTTTTTCTTTGTGCATAACTAAAAAAAAACTACTCTAGCAATAAAAACACATTAAATAGTCCATGAGATGCAAGTTTGAAAAGTAATGGCTTACACCTTAGCCTGTTGCTGAGTCTGTAAATTCTTCTCCTATATCTATTCAACATAGCACCGCACCACATGGCTCCATTTATACAGGCACTTTCACACCTTCAATGGAAAAGGAGAAAGAACTAGCCAATGAGAAGGGAGAAATAGGAGAAAGGTCAGCTCCACCTACCAAACCTACCTGAATCCCCTGACACCAAGAATGTATTTTGAAAGCCTGAATATATGACCAAAATAAAACTGGGAGGATGCTACCCTCCTCTGAAGAACAACTGATACCTCCATGACAAATCCAGCGGGGCTGCAGATGCAGTCGGGTCCATGGTTCCAATGCTGCATAGCAGCCATGGACATAAAGACAGAAAAAACTGGAAACTTCCATTTGATCAACAGTCACTGTCCCATGTCCCACGCCTCTCTCCTCCAAGTCTGGAATTCAGGTGTATGACTCACTCTGCTGGACTAAATAATTCTTTGAAATTCAAAAGACAGTCTAAATGTTCCAAGAGACCAAAAGTGAATGCTCCAATAAACTAATTATATGGAGGATAAAACAGCTCATTCAACTCTTTTCAAAAGATGTGGCCTCCTAGTAACCTAAAGTTAGCCGATTTTTTTCTCAGATATAATATTCATGTGAATATACAGGAGCAGTGATGTCCCGGGACTTCATTGCACCTCCTTCCAAGAATCCACATCACCCTATAACTCTCTATTTGGGCATTTGGATGCTGGAAATGAACAAGTGCTACAAAGCAGAACTTTCCCCCCTGAATCACAAAATATTTTTTTTAATATTTCACTGGTCTACTGCAAGAATTCATCTCTCTCTCTGTCTCTTTCACACACACACACACACACACACACACACACACACACACACACTGTCCAGTTGTAAGCTTTGACATCTTTGAATGGAAGACTCATCCTATGAGATTACTGGGTCAATACAAACCAAAGATTTTAGCATCCTTCACAAATACATTCCAGGGGAGTTTGAAATACATCTTACCCTTTTAAATTCCCCCTGTCTTTGAGTTATGCCACCAAATAATAAATCCCTTTTACCAGCAGATTTTACTTTGTTTTGTGTTTGGCAGTGCTGGGGATTAAACTCAGGGCCTCCTGCATGCTTAGCACCTCTTTACCTCTTTACCCCATTTGGCAGGGACTTTTTAGTGACACATACAATCTGCCACACACAAGGGTCTTCCTGGGACTTCAGGGAAGAGATCAATTTCAAACCTGTATTTCTCTCACAAACTGAGCCTTGATTGCCCTTTTCTACACAACCCTAATCTGTCTTTTTTACCCCAGTGTTCCCTCTCAGCCCTGCACACACACCCACCTCGTGCTTCACAATCAGCAGCTCTAAAAGCCACCCACGGGCAACCAGGATGTTCTTGATTCTCACTTCTGCATGTCTCTCCCCCTCTCTGGACACTTCTGATACATGGCCCAGCCTGTCAGCTTGGTGCTCACTTCAAATCCCATTCATGGCTAAGCATGCTACTCCACTGCTCAAGTCCTCCTGGCTCTCTGGCTTAGTGACCTGAAATGCTAGACGAAACATCTCCTCCATCTATCCTATTTGTGGACCAGCTTGACTCAAACCTCTGCCCACTCCCTCTGCCCTTTGCCCCCATCTTGCCTAATGGAAGAGTATTCAAAATTGCAAATCAGGATCCTAGGGCAATTGTCTTTAGGAATAGTCTGGATTTTTTTCCAGAGTCCCAAAATATTCCAGGAGTGAAGGGGGAAGAAAGAACAATTTAAGTGCTTAGGCCAGATAATACAAATGTTTCACTGTGCCTTCAAGGACCAAATGGGAAAAGCACATGGCGCTTATATAGGACTCAGAAAACTTTGGCTCACCCACCAAGTCTGTCCTGCTGAATATTTTGTAAATAAAGTTTTACTGAAATTCAGTCATTGCTTTTGTGCCATGGTGGCAGAGTTGTTACAGATATTGTGCAAGCTGAAAAGCCTAAAATATTCACTGTCTGGCCCTTTGCAGGAAAAGTTTGTCAACCACTGAACTCAACCAGAGGCCACAAAAATAGACCAAATCAGAGTCTAAACCAACCCCATCTACACCTCACAGTTCATCAAATAAAGGATCACGTGGCAAAGAACAACCACCTTATCAGGAATTTCTTATATGATCTGGTTTTGACTCTCCCAAAATGTAATAAATAAGATAGCCAGCTTTGACCAGTAGTCCTACTTATAACTTACATTAAATTTTGCACATGGAGAGCAATACACAGTTAATTAACATATTTTCATGTTATATATATATATATGTGTGTGTGTGTGTGTGTATATATATATATATATATATATATATATATATATGATATATGGAGAAAAATAGGCAGAGCCAGGAGAGAACCGTGCATACTGTGATGTGCAGTTTGCTGAGGAGACGAACTGCTCATGCAGAGCTGATGATTGTCACAGGGAGTTCTAAGTGGATGCTCACAACACTAGAGCTCGCCTTAATAGCAATAGGAGGTGCCGGTAAAATTAGTATGGTGCTGGAGTGTGTACTACAGTTAATTTTATGCAGTTGTGATTTAATACTGCAGCTTTACATCTTTACACTTGTTTACATTTTTCCGAACTACAAATGGCACCACATTTGGGCTGTAAGTGTTTCATTCACATGTTTTGATACATTTTAACTTTTTGTTAAAGTTTTTTGCATGGTTATGGTATAAATGATAAAATAGACTACCATATATGTTTGTTGTATGCGTTCATAACATTTTTCACTTTTTCCTCTTTCCTTTTATTTTTCTAGATATTTCTAGGTGGCATGGTTTATCCGTGAGCTTTTTTGACTGCTACAAATCACTAAAAAGCAATTCACATATAAATGGACCATGAAGGACAAACCCCAGTTGCTCAAGGGTCAATCATACATAGCATGAGACATGCACTATCATGAATGCAGGATGAGTCTAAACTCAGGAGGTATGCTGTAGTATACACCTTTGTAACAGAACACACCCCACCCCTTTCCCAAGGTTACTCTTGGTTGGTTTATGCCTACCAATCATCGTTTTGGTTATTTTTTAAAATTTCAATCATTGTTCAAAGAGTATTCTGAGGATAAAGACGCTCACCTGGAAGATCACAATGTGTGCACTTAAGCGTGTGGATATTAGAACCTGCGGGAACACCAGGACTTTCCCTCCTGTGCGCTCTCTCCACACCCCAAGGAGAACGATGTTCTTGGAGTGCTGTGATCATTCTGCCTAGCCTTGCTCTTCCTTGTGGAAAGGGAGACCCATTTATTTTTACTCGATTTTCACCCAAAGCATGTGGGGTACCTCTTAAGCATCTTTCAGTACATGTTTGGTGAACCAATGAATAGAAACCATAATCATTTCAATCTGCATGCTGTGCTGGAAATCAAGCATTTATACCACATATTGTTTTTAACACAATTTCAGTCACTTTCATGTATGGAATAGATCCCTGAAGATTACACTTTTCAGAATACTTAATTGAAAATGTAGATATGGTCTTAAGAAATAACATAATTGATATCTAGCACTTGGCATGATATCATTATTAAAACTAATTCAGTAGGTATTTGAATAGGTATCAACATTAGAATAATCAAGAGTACAGTATCAATAAGTGAAAAACAAGTATGTGTGTGTGTGTGTGTGTGTGTGTGTGTGTGTGTGTGTATGTGTGTTTAAGATTTCAGATTTAGGGACATGAGGAGGTCTGGTATAGATCTTTAGTTACCCATTGGAAAAGATGCATGAATTGAATTCATTAATTAAGTGTCACAAATCACCCTGGAAGATAGGAGGGATCCTTTTTTAATCAGCCCACAAATGAAGCCAACTCTACCCAGTTCAGCTATCCATTATTTCCCCTCCCCTTGGGGAATACATTTGTCCATGATCTTCTGCTATTAATGGATATTATCTCCCCGTTTTTCCCGAGTGCACCTAGCATTTGTGATACTATATGCCCTGGATAGTTCCATCCAATTACAATGTAGAGAAATTGCTGCTGGGAATTCAATAATGAGAAAAACCTTTGGGGACTGAAGCTGCCAACTTATCAAGCCTTTATTCATGAGAGAGCAGAATGGAACTTCTAACCAACTGGGACAATGTGCATGGAAGGAAATTAAAGGGAAGAGAGATGAGTTGGAGCCTGAAGAAGCAACGGATGGGCTGCAGTGTTAAGTCTGCTCAGCACAACAGCTGCTCAAATATTTATGCATGAAATACTTTTCCATGACCAAACAGGAAAACTATGTGAAGACATAACAGGCATTTCTGGGTGCATCTTTAAAAATCTCTGAAAGAATTTTCATTGTCATTTCTAAAACTATTATTTTTCAGTTCTTTGGAGTGAAGAATCTTGTTTGATAAGTTATAACCAGCTTGTCTTACAGTCAGTGTGGTTACAGACATACTAGAACATGAGTACTATTTATTCTTGGGACAAAAGAATATTCCAAAAATTTCCTTTGTTTAATGTGATCATATTATAATTGTATAATGTAAGTATTCATTGTACTTGTAAATAATATGCAGTTAAGTATAATTATGTATATATCAAATATAAAACATATTTCAATTTTATATTTTACACTATAATCCCCACATTCTCATTTAGATCTGAATAGGTTTAATTTGGTAACAGACAGATCAATTACTTCTCTCTTAAAAAAAATCCTTTTCCTCCACTGTCTATTATTTCCAAACCTGTGGTACTCAACTAACTTCTTTGAATACGTTTTTGTGCTTATTTTCCAATGGTTGCTATGCATGCTATTTCCTGGTCCATTCTGTTAATTAACTCATAATTAGAACTTACTATGTGACATTTTCTGAAGTGTTTTACAAATCTTAACTCTTTCCTCATAAAAGCCCTTTGATGTAATCCCAGTACTTGGGAGGCTGAGACAGGAGGATCCGGTTAGTGGCCAGCCTCAGCTACTTAGTGAGGACCTCTGCAACTTAGTGAGACAATGTTTCAAAATAAAGAATAAAAATAGGGCTGGGGGTGTAGCTTGGAGGTAGAATGCCCCTGGGTTCCATCCCCATTACAGAAAAAAAAAAAAAAAGCCCTTTGAGATGGGCAGTCCAATAAGCCCCATTTTACTGATTAAACACACAACCAAAAATAAATAAATTAGCCTGAGGCCCAGAGGGCTAAGCAAAGTTACCAGGGCCACAAATGTAATAAGCATCCTAGTTAAAATTGTCCCTAGGGCCTGGTGTGGAGGCTCACACTTGTAATCCCAGTACTTGGAAGACTGAACAGGAGGATCACAAATTTGAAGCCAGACTCAGCAACTTAGTGAGGGTCTCAGCAACTTAGCAAAACCCTGTTTCCAGATAAACATAAAAAAATAGGTCTGAGGGTGTAGCCCAGAGGTAGAAAGCCCCTGAGTCTACCCACAGTGCCACAGGAAATTAAAAAAAAAAAAAAGAATTCTTTCTAGAAAATTCTGGGCTCACACTACTCCTCTCCATGTTTCTTGTCAAGGCATTTCTGTCCTGGTGCATTGAAAGCAGGGCTGATTCTTGCTTTTCTTCTTTGGGATCTAGCCATTCAGCCATTCTCAGTTCTCCAAGTTAAGGCCATATTCTCCCCTCTGCCAGGAGAGTCCTTGGTTGACAGCTCTCTGCTGTGTCCTGTGCAGGCCTCAGCTGACGGGAGCTTCCCCACCCACTGCTGCTGGCCTCCTAGTGCAGTGTCTGACCCAATCACCCAGTGAGCAACTCTGAGAGAGGGCTGAGTGATCATCTCAGCTGCAGAGGACCTTTGGGGTCTGCTGAGGACATTGCTGAGGCTGCACCACAGTTTTGTCTTTCCTCCGCCATGACCACCTCACTGCCCTACAGGTAATGACCTCCAGAGCACTCCCACTGATGACCTGCAGGTCAGTTCCAGGGAGCTGGTATAAGGGAGCCTGCACTATAGCTAATGGGGCTCTCGTTGCTGGGCTGAGGTAGAAGTCAGACACCAGCTCTGCACGGGCTTCCTCTGAAAAGTCTTAAGAGAACAAATTACAGTTCTTTCAGTCATTAGAGAAGGTTCCAGAGCCCAAACAGATACCCATTATCTTTGTCCTCTGTCATCTTTTCTTCTACTCTGGCCAGTTCTTCAGCTGGCTTAAGCTGCTTTTGAGACCTACATCAAGGGACTGAGACCTTAATTAATTTTGTATTGTCAAGCCATAGTTGCTGCAATTTTTTTTTTTGGAGTACTGGGGATTGAACCCAGGGGCATTTTACCTCTGAGCTACACCCCCAGCCCTATTTTTATTCTTTATTTTGAAACAGGGTCTCACTAAGTTGTGGAGGGCCTCACTAAGTAGCTGAGGCTGGCCACGAACCTGGATCCTCCTGTCTCAGCCTCCCAAGTACTGGGATTACAAGCATGCACCACCATGCCCAGCTGGTTGCTGCAATTTTCTACACATATTTTTTAGCATGACATGGAAGTACTGAGAAAACTTTTGGTAAATCCTCTGGATTCCACACATATCCTCCTCTGTTGCAATTGTACAGCACCATTTAGCACAAACTCTGAGTCCTCATGGTAAACAGGGTAAGTTCTACCCACTGATGTAGTGAGATCTAACTGTGCTTGTTCACTGGCCTCTGGGGACCAAATTGAGCAGGTGGTATCATTGTAGGCAGTAGGAGCCTCAATGGATGCTGTCATGGAAAGATTCCTTATTTCAAACTCGTATTTTGGAGAAGGATGTTCAAGTTTGGCTTGTGGGCTCCTGGAAATTATAGTGAGAGACATTGATGCTACTTTCACCCTGTGATCTTTTAGGTATCTGGTATCAGTATTAGTTCTTTATTCCATCCAAGTATCACTGTTCACTCAAACACACTTACCCTAGTAAATGGTCTCAAGTCCATTTGGTCTCAGGCATGATTATCGTGTCTACTTGTAGAGTGTGCAGTCCTTCCTCAGTGGGATCTGCCTTCTCCTCCAACCAATGGAAGTTGTGCCTATGAATTACTTCAACTTGAAAAATGAAGTTAGATCTTTAATGTTCTCCCCCTATTTTCTCCTCTCTCCCTTCCTCTCTTTTTACCAACTCTGCCATTTTGTTTATGGCACAGATGAGATGGCATGCTGGGTGGCCCTTCCAACACTAATCTACCACCCTTCTCCACAGATTCCCCTACTACCGTTCCCTTCAGTCATTATTTTCACTTAGCTTCTGGCAATCAGGAGAAACTATTTGGCTTCTGCCACTCCAGTCTGCAACCTATGCCATAATATCATGTTGTCCATCTACGTCTAACAAAGACAGTCACTGAGCTTCTGTGTGGCCTGAACAAACGCATTCCTCTTACTTTAGTGAAAGAAGATCTATCCCACTCTATTTCTGGTCTACCTAAGGGATGATTCCACCCTTGCTACAGTGCTCTTGTATAGATATGAGATGGGTTCAGAGCATAAAGGGGAAGCAATTCAGTGTTGCAATCCACAAAACATCCTAATTAATTGTTAGCTGTTGGTTCCCCCAAGTGCCATACTGAGCCAAACTATTGAATGATATTTAGTAAACAATGGCTCAGATATGTCTGTAATCTTGGAAAAAGATAAAAGATTATTTTTGTTGTGCAAAAATGGGCATAAATAACAATCCTCTCACCCTTCATCCAACCTAATTTCATGAGCCCTTTTTACCACAGATTTCTCTTTTGGGAAAAGACACTGACTGCAGTAAAGTTATTTAAGATTTAAATGCTTTAGAGAAAGAGCCCAGGCCACAGGTACCTGTTTTGATTGCCTTTATTCACATCTAATATTGTTAAAACTGAAAAAGCAGAACACCACAGTTTCCAGCCCAAGTCTCAGACTATATATCTGAATATCGTTTTTGCTGAAAGAAAGTTATAAGATAGAGCTTCACGTTGGCTCTAACTAATCCACTTTGCTGAGCTAAATTGCTCGAGATTTAGCACAGAGCTTTGCTGCAATATTCTAACGGTGAAAAATCAGGTGCAGAGCAAATGAGATTAATGTCTCAGGCTGTACCATATATTTCCTTTGCTTAATGTGGAGCATGCCATATTTCCTCTCTTGGTGTGACTTCAAAGAATTATCATATTTTAGACTGAAACTAATTGTCAGAGAGAATGGAAGTTCATTTCCATGGGTGAGTCAGCTCCTCAGGCCCAGGGAGGAAGTGGCTTTTGCTTTTCAGATTTGCTTTCACTGGGAGGACTGGAGACTGCTATGGGGTCTTCTGTACTCTGGCTGCCCAGCTGCAAGGAAAGCTCTCTGTCTTCTGCCTCTGATGTGCTTCAGATATGCCATTCTCCCAAGCTGTTTGTGCCAGAGAACAAAGGAATAGAATTCTTAAGTTGATTGATTTTTAACAGTGATGATGATGTGGATAACTAATAATTAAACAAAGGTACAAAACGTTACTCTGGACACATTATACCATTAGCAACCAATCTGCATATGGATTACATAGCATTAATGACTTTCTACAAATGAGGAAATAATCTCAAAAATGCAATTTTTCAGGACCTGAAATAAAGCCCATTCTCTCTCCTTCTTTCTTTTCCTCTTAGAACCAGGAAGTTACTGTACTTTATATTAGATATCGTTATTCAAGCATAAGAGATCAGCCAAGGGGCAGAACTAGATTATCAAAGCTGGATGTGCAATTTTAAAATCATTTATTCATACATAGCCTTTTATCTTGGAAAGTAGGAATTGAAGGCCAGTGAAGTGAACTGACTTGCCCAGAGTCAGTTGGTCATTTAAAGAAAATATCCCAGCCCAATATTTAATCAATATACACATCACAGATGGCTGCAGCATAATATGCAATGATGCCATCCCATGTTAAATTTCTTAACCAAGGTTAGTTAATTATGTAGTAAATAATGCAATATCAATATATTAAAGATGGGTCTGCTTCAGATTTTTTTTTAGTATGATTAAAATGCCAGTCCAAGCCGGGCGTGGTGGTGCACACTTGTAATCCCAGCATTTGGGAGGCTGAGACCAGAGGATCTGGGTTCGAGGCCAGCCTCAGCTACTTAAGCACTCTGCAACTTAGTGAGACCCTGTTTCAAAATAAAGAATAAAAAATAGGAGTGGGGGTATAGCTCAGAGGTAGAATGCCCCTGGGTTCCATCCTCAGTACCGCAAAAAAAATAAAATAAAACAAAATGCCAGTCCAGATAGCAAGTAGTCACTGAGTGGCCCTGGTGGCGGTTGGCTGGGTCCCATCAGCTCAGCCCTCTGCTGTTCCAGGGAACTCATGCCACCATCACCAAAAGCCATTGGGTGACACTTACAGGCACATCTTCCCTTTCCTATAGCACATGTGGTAAGTCACCTCCAGGAACAGTAAACGTTATTGCACCATCTTCTGACCAATGATGCAGATGTACTTGGGCCACAACACTAGCTCGCAAGGCCCTAACAGGTGGTCGTGATTCTTTGTGTCTGGTGCATGGAAATGCAAAATCGGCGTGTTGAAATGAGAATGTCAGGGAGTCATTACTATGAATTTTATGTTTTAACCCTCCAAAACTCATGTTGAAATGTCATTGACATTGTTACAGTATGAAGAGGTGGACTTTGAGGGTGTCAGCTCATGGGTGCTATCAGTGCTGCTTATAAAGAGCGAGTGTTCTTGCATTCCTCTACCAAGTTAGAAGCAGCATTTCACCCTGCCAAGATTCGGCGCTCAAGGCACCATCTTGGAAGCACTGGGACCTTGTTAGAAACCAAACATGCCGCTGCCACCTTGACCGTGGACTCTCAGCATCCAGAACTGAGATCCAGTGCATCTCTTTCCTATAAATTACTTGGTCTCAAGTATTCTGTTATGGGGCAAAAAAAAGAGAGACTGATATAGCAATGACAATTTATATATGGAAGCTGGAAGCTAAAATAAAAATATAAGACACATGTGATAGTATATCTGGGCATATGACACACAGAAGACATTGGTCTGTATAGTCACTACTTGTTGGGCAAGATCAGGCATTCTTCAAAACATTTGCTTTCTCTTTTCCTAGATGCAAAAAACTTTGAGTCTGATATCCCTCTCTGTTTCTTTTCCCATCTGGACCATAAATTTTTGTCATTAATTTTCAATCCTAAGACTATGAATAGCACTAAAAGTTTGGGAGCCTCATTGGTCTAGCTCCTCCCACAGTCTCTGAGATAGATCCTAGCAACTCACTCGCCTGTCCATGTGCTCCATATCATTTATACACACAGACTAAGCTGAGCTGAGGTTTTGCCTCTTACCATGTTGATGCCTTACTATGCTTACTCCTCACTAAATTGTATGACTTTGGAGTAACTGTGGACACCATTGAGATTAGATGAAAGAAAAAGGGATAATGGAAAATTAAAATTGGATATTCAGTGATAGGTTTCTTTGGGTCTCAGGAGCCCCCATGTCTAGTTGAGCCATCACTAGCATCTCAGTGCAGCAATAATCAAAAGGAAATATCTATTGCCTTTGCTGTTTGTTCAGAGGTATCTTACTGGAATTCAGGCTCAGAACTGGCCCTTTGTAGTCAGTACCAAAGTTACATGAGGAATGGAGCAGAAGAGGGATATGAAAACTCAGAGATGCAAAAACAGTCCTCTACGACATTTCCTCTTCATCCTCATCTCAACCACCACTGGCTATTTTATGAAGGAAAAAATTCATGCAACTGATCCAATGCAAAATCCTATCAATGGCCTTATCAGGGAAAACAATGGGCACTTGACCCATTCTTTGTCCATAGTCCCACTTTCCAACACGAAGTCCTGACAGCTATTATTATTTTCAATCTTCTTTTTATGTTTGGACCCTCATTTTCTTTTTATCAATGTCATATAGACCTGTTAATTGTATTAGGAAAGTTTAGCATTTAGCTTACTTATAACACCATATTTCCCATTCACAATTTTCAAACATTTTTATTTTGGCTCTTCTATCTGTGGTCATAGGTATCATATTTTTCATTCCATAAACTAGAAAAATAATAATGTGAAGACTGCTAATTAGTTTCCCACATTGAGACAAAATAAAAATATAAAAACATATAGTTGACAGAAAATGGATTTTAGAATAGGAAGTAAGAGAAAGAAAGACTGATCTTTATGGTTGGTGAAGCTGATACAAGATTGTGTTTTAAAAACCCAGAAGGGAAAGAATAAAGTGAAGCATATTTTATACTGACATAATTTTTGTATATGTAATATACATTGTGTGTGTGTGTGTGTGTGTGTGTGTGTGTGTGTGTGTGTGCTTTAGTCTGTGTTGTGTTGCTAAAACAATATACCTGAGGCTGGGCTTTTTATGTAATTTACAGTTTTGGTGGCTGGAAGGTCCAAATATCATGGAGCCATTGATTGAGCAAAGGGCCCTTGTCACAGTGTGAAATGGCGATTGAAAGGGATCTACCCTGTGCAAAAGAGAACAAGCACCTGAGGTAGCCTTGCTTTATAACAACCCACTCTTGCCAGAACTAATTCACTCCCATGTGAGTCTAAAGTTCTTCAAGACTAACACTAATGCACTCAGAAGGGCAGAGCTCCCTGGACTAAGAGCACCTCCCCATTCCTCATGAACATCTCTTCACCATACTCCATCTCAAGACAACTCAAGATTGTTAATGCTTCACTCATCTAAAGTTGTCTATTTGTGTTTTAACATTGTTGTCTTAGTCTATAAGCTAGTAAAAGTTGGCATTCTCAGCTTAAAAACAAAACAAAACAAAAAAACAGCATTACAGACAGTGTCTTGCAAGTAAAGTTTTTCAGTGGGTGACACTTCAATTTTGATAATGACACCAACACATGGTCAATCCCATTTTCCAGTGGGGACGATACCCTCCTCATTCACATAATGGCAAATCCAGGGTGGTTCCCAGAGCCACAGAGACTTGCTCCCCAGTGCTAAAGCTGGAAGAAGCTGTTAGGAGACTTGGAGAGGGCAAGTTCCCATGATACTTACTCTACTTTAGCTTAAAACCTACACAGGGTGGGACGTGGCCCCACAGACTCCACCTTTATCTCCTTCTCTAATAACCACGCTCACTGTAGCTATTTCAAACACTCAACTGTTAAAGAACAGAGGATGTTATAAATTGCTGATATTTTGACTGTTCTAAAGCAGAACATAGAATGATTTTTTTTTAATTTTAAAACTGGTTTAATGAAATTTAAGGACAATGTCAAATTATCCTCTGGTAATAAATTAATTTAAGTATATCCCCAAGTATTTTATTTTTTCGGGGTGCTATTGTGAGTGGGATTGCCTTCTGGATTTCTTTTCCGATTGATTTGTCGTTGGCATATAAAAAGGCTTCTGATTTTTTGAGATTGATTTTGTATCCGGACACCTTACTGAATTTGTTGATCAGTTCTATAAGTTTTTTGGTTGAGTTTGTTGGGTCTTCTAAATATAGTATCATGTCATCTGCAAA